>VZTU01007791.1:137936-162936 GCA_013400835.1 Zapornia atra | reverse complement strand
TCTTGTTATTCCTGAAACTTTGCTTAAACACTTAACCGCCTATTAAAAAGCCTTTTTTTTTAAAAAAAATTATTTTTTTATTTTACATGAAAGATATAAACCAGTTTATCATCCTGGAAAGCACCAATGTGAATTTTACAATGCAATTAGTGACGAGATGCTTGAGTCTTACTGTGGGAGGAGTGTAATACAAGTCCTGGAGGAGGGCGGTGAAGAAAGACAGGTCTTATAAAGAACTGGTCAAATATGCTTTATCCTTTATGTGTGTTGGTGCATTAGGAGGACAACAGGTCTGTGTTTGTACAGTAGGGATCTGGGTGAGTGGGAAGAGGATGCTATGGCCTTAGAGTCCTTGCTTTTCTCTGCCCAGGGTGTCTGATCTGAAATCTCTTCCCTCAGGTCTTGCATCTGAGGGGAATATGTGTGTGAGAAGAGTATTGGTGGCAAAATATATAGATGTAATACACGTGGTGGAGAGGTTTTGTACATGAAAATACAGTTTCACCAGTCGGACAGCTCCTGACTGTGGCCATCGCGATGGCTCTGCTGTACTTGTCAATCTCAATCTCCGTGGAAGTTCAGGGTTTTTTAAAGAAAAGACCAAACCATTTTTAATGGTGCCAGAGCGGGTGCCAGAGAGATTGTAGTTTAAAGCCACATGATAAAAATAAGTTTCTTTAAAGCCCTGAATCCTGTTTATAAAAATAGATGGTGAACATACGGTGCAACATAAAAATCCATGTGGTCCTGGAAAAAAAAAAAAAGTAGAAAGCACTTTAGCCTAAACCAGATGTGCGAAAGAGAGCTCCTAAACGTATTTTGTATTTTTTGTGTGTGTGTGTGTGTTTGTGTATGTGGGAGATATTTTTGGTTACTGCTAGGCGTCTTTGCAGCAAAGCCCCTTTCTAGAATTTACTTTCCTTTATTAGAGTTGCAGCTCGGCTTTGTGTGGGCCTCTGGGGGTTTTGGCCAGCCGTTGGCAATTTCTCTCAGACACCCAATTACCCCTGACGTCAATGCCGTCTCTCCCATCTCCCTTGGGTGCCCACATTTTTTCCTTTGTAACACTAATAGCTGACTAGCTAAGTGCCTGTTATTTCCTTGGCAGAAGATTTGATTGTGTTTTGGGCCGGATACTAAATCCAAAAACTATGTAAAAATGTCAATAGGTGAGTGCACATTGATTTCGGTTAGTCACAGTGATATTTGAGCCCCTTTGGGGGCTCTGTCTGGGGAAGTATTTTACAAGAAAGATAATATAACAGAAAATTACTGGAGCTGCACAGGTCTCTGGTGGGTTTCTTAGGGGCCTGCTAAGTTTCTGTAGAATCAACAAATGCTTTATTAATCTAAATTTGCGGTTTTGTTCCTGCCTCTCTTCAGACGGCTCAGGCTTGCCGGAGGAGACTTGGCTGGAGCGGGGCGGCCGGCAGGAGAGCCTGTCCCGGCCGGGGGGTGGGCAAGCAGGGAGGCCAGGGGTGGCCGCGGGCCCCCTCCTCGCCCAGCCGAGGCCTGCGGCGGCAGATAACGCGGGGGACGGAGGGGGTCCCTGACAGCTGTGCGGGGCCGTGCTGACTGGGAGCGCCTGATAAGGGCCCCGCGCGGGAGCCAGCCGCCAGCGCCGCACCGCCAGCGCGCTGCGGGGCCGCGTCGACTGGCAAAGAAAGTTAAACACAACTGGTTCGGGGGCGGGAGGGAGGGCTGTGCTGGAAGATAATGGTAATTGATTGAATCAAAGTCGCAGAGCAGCCTTGTTTTTCCTCGCAATTAATTTTTTTTCTAATTTTCAGACCGAAGTATCCGAAGAGCTCAGGTTGCGCTGAGCATATGCTGCACTAAAAGATAATAAGCACATGCCCTCTTCAGCTTTTTGGGGGAAATTCAGGCCAAGAAAAGGCACAATTAAATAAAATGCACTCCCCTTAAAGTTGCAAGCGTAGGGCTTGGAGCTCAGCGGAGCATGCTTTTAAGGACAAGGAAAATCAATGACTTTGTCAGGTCGCTGAGCTGTGCGTGCTTGCTGGCTACCGGGGACGAGAAGTCAATTTTCCCCACAAAGCCAGTGGATAGTGACACCAGAGAAAAGGATCGTCTGGGGACTCCAGTGTGTGGCGTACATGCGTTGGGTGTTTCTGCAGGTCTCCTTCCTCTCCTGCTCTCCCCACTGCAATCTCATACCCTGTAGCACAAGATCCATATAGAGGAAAACAGAGATATCTGCCATTGGTATTTTTATATCAGTTACTTTCCACAAGCATTTTAGTCAGTTTTGATATTTTTTACTATCAATCTGTCAGCCAGAATTGTTCTCCCCACCCCAACACCCCTGCCCCTCCTCCTCCCCCCCTTCCTTTTAAAAGGGGATTCCCCCAATGTAGTGCTCAGGAGCATAAGGCGTTTGTGTGCTTTAATAAAGCCTTTTATACTTTATAGTCTTTGGCAATTGTATCTACAAGCAGTAAAATCTTACATCAACACAGCGTGTTGAGTGTGTGTCAATACCTAATAACAGTAGACCATTAAAAAAAAGTCTTCTGCTTGATCAGATATGGTGCTTAACATGTAGTGCTGTAGCCTGCATAGTAGGTAATTAGTATTGAGGGGGGGGGGAAGCCTCCCCTGTGGACCACGGCACCAGAGACCTAAACTGGCGTTTTTTCACATGTTAGATTTTTCTTTCTTTAGTGGAGGGCATTTCTTTATCCCTTTTAAAAATCATTCTCTAAGAATTAACAGACTGTATTAAGGGTATTGTATACCTTAAATGAAGCTTGCAAGCACTAAGGGTGTATTCTTCTTCCTGTATAGACACTGTAGGGTGGGCAGGCAAGCAGTATTGTAGTGCTAGAGGACTAGAAATCAAATGTTGGATAGGGAAAAAACCCTGTAACCTGGGAAATAAGTATTAAGCTGGGATTTCTGCAAACCACTTTTGCTGTAGTTTTGTTGGTTCCTGTCCTGAAACAAGTGCATGTGTGGATATGCTGGTGAAATGAATGGACCTTATTGAGGTAAGAAGCTGTGGTTTATGTTATCTCGAAGAAGCTGGCGTTTTCACTGGAGCTTTGTCATGCTTTCCCCAGAGCAGCAATGGAAGATTTCTTTGTGCGTGGGCTGAAGTTCATGAGATTTTTCTCAACTACTGAAATGGTGAAGCATTTGCTGGCTCTTGGGGCAGGAGAAGGGTGCCCTTAAGCCCTGAATATTGTGGCTGTGGATCACAGCTGATATCCTACAAAACAGACTAATGGGACTCTTCTGCCAAAAGAGCTGGTAATCTGCCTTGTCATGACCATTGGTTATGAAAGGGCAAGTCATCTGTGAAGAAAGACAATTTTCTTGAAAGCACCATGTAAAAACTTCATCCTAATGCCAACATAACCATTGCAGATACACTTAGGCAGGGATGCAGTTCAGATTAGAGGGTCCTTGTGTTTAAAGATTTTTTATTTTCTCCTTGTAGGCTTGAGAAACTACAGGGTTACTGCTGCTGACCTCCCATCTTTCATGTTCCAGTATAATTAAACCCACAAATGCAGTGAGAACTGGTCTCTCTGGCTACTGCTAGGTGACTGACAGAATACACTGGTCTTCTCTGCCATAAACATAACTGAGATATTTTACTAGAGCAGTGCTCCAGAGCACTCATTTCATCCTTCTCCGACCTTTCCAAGCCTGACCAGTGCTCTTAACCTGTTGGTCTCAGAAGTGCTGACAGCAATGTGGAAAAGAAATGCCAAAGTAAAAAGCAATGCAAGGTCTTTTGGATAGAGAAAAGTGAGTAAAATCATGGGGCTAACGTGCACCCTCACATTGCCTGCCCGCCATTGTGCTCCTCTGTGCTGCTGCACATTGCTGACAGTGGGGCTGCTGCTGGGGCATGCTGCAGGAGGCAGAGCTGTGGCTGCTGGCATCCAGCAGCCTCCAGGCCACCTGGCCTGCTAGGGAGGAGCGTAGGGAAAGGATAAAATCTGCTTCTCCTAGAAATGGATTTAAGAAGTGCCTCCTGTGCTAAAGGGCAGATGCTGAATTTTGGGGATGTGGGTCAGTCTGTAGGATGCAGAGCTGGCAGGCGCAGGCAGCTGGAGTAAGCAGGCCTCTCACGAGCAAACTCTTGAAATAAAAGGGGGCAGGTTTAAATTTAAAACCGAAACAAAAAGCCCCTGCCAGCTGTGCAGTCCCAGGCCAAGGCGGAGTGGTGCCTGTGGGTTTTCCTTTGCCGCCTCGCTCCAGTGTAGCACTGGGTGTGCGAAGCAGTGTCTTGCCTCAGCCCGCGCCCAGCCGCAGCAGGCCCGCAACGGCAGGATGGCCACGCCACGCTCCCCGCACTGAGGTGGGACCTGTTCGCCTCACCCACGTGTGTTTCTGTGGGGTGGAGGGGAGACCGGGGGCCCACAGAGGGTGGGCGGGTAGTGAGGGGGCAGGCCCGGGCTCCTGAGGGGAGAGGCCGCAAGGTCAGCGAGGCACAGGCTGTGGCGGGAAGCAGGAAGGGACTGTTGCAGGGCACAGCAGGGCCAGTACCTGAGAAGGGAGGAAGACTGAGGCTGCTGGGGCAGCCACTGGTGTGTACACCGGCACGAGGCAGTGGCAGGGGCTGTGCCTGTGTCCATGCTGTGCTGTGGGTCTGTGCTCGAGCTGACTGTAGGCAGACTGTCTGGTGCCTGGCTTGCACGCCGGGGCTGGGGCTCCCGGAGGCGGAAGGCTTCACTTGATTCAGGAAGCAGCAGGCAGCACCTGGTCTCTGTCGTCTTTTCCTCCTTCCTGCAAACAGGGCCGTTTTCATCAGTCGGCTGGAGGCAGAGGGGGAATTGCATCAACTAACTTAAAGCACATGTCCTGGGTGGCCAGAACGGCCCTCATGAGATGTTAGTCCTCCCCAGCACCCTGGGGGAACGCAGGCCCAACTTCAGATGTTCAACTTGTGTACATGTGGGCTGTCCACATAGCGATGAGGTTATCCCACCCTGCCACTCCGACTGTCCCCTGGGGCTGTGGCAGGTGCTTTTCCTGAAGTCCCCTGAAGCAGGAGCAGGCTGTTTCCTACAGACTACCAGTGAAAAACATTTTAAGGAGAGACATCAGCATGGCAGCCTTCTCTTCTGAGCTTCAAGTGGAGCAGCAGCTGTTGAACAAAGTCTTGAGGTTTGTTAAAAAAATTACTTTCATTTGGATTCTAATTTCTTTGCCTTTCCCAGACTGACCTCAAAAGGCACACTACTGGGTAGTGTAGTAGATAAGGAGGATTTCTGCTTCTTTAGAAATGGCTGTATGTTAAGATATCTTAAAGAAGAGAGTAGGTCACTGGAAACAGACTCTTGTCCTTGTTTTGCCATATCCTAGTTTTTAAATGGACAGCAGGAGATAACATAGTAGGGGAAAAGCTGGGTGAATTCTTATAGCAGTCAAGGTAGAAAGGTAGCAGCTACTTGGGAGGTGGCAGTGGGTGGAGGGCAAATATCAGCATGAGAGGAAGCAGAAAAGGGAAGATCACCCCTAAAATGTTTTCTTTCCCTCTGGTAAGAACTTGAGACATTTATGAGAGAAACTTTTCCTGGGACATTTCATTTTTTCTGCTTTGTTAGAGGCTGTGTGGCTTTGCAGCCCAGGTCTCCTTCCAGTCTTGGTTACCAGACCAAAGTGTCACTAAGGTGACAGGCAAATGGTCTTTAGGAGAATTCTCTGAAATTAGGGTTGTTATTGCGGTATAATTTGTGGAGTTTCACTCAAGTCACAGCCAGAACATTAGAACTGCCCTAGAGAATAAGGAGGAAATTCACCAGGTTATTTTAAGCTGGTGCTCTGGAAGCATGCAGGACTACATCCAAGTGAAACTTGAAGGGAAACGAATGGTTGCAGATTCCACCAGGTTTATAGTTGCATTAGGAACCTCACATGAGTCTTTAAGAATGTTTTAGAACTGAAAAATTTAAAGGTTATGAGCAAAAATAGTTATGCAGAAATGATCATTATGATTACGTATCTCATCAGTATGAAAGGACAAGTTCAGTAAAGCATCATTCATGTTTGAGATAGCCATGTGAACATAAGTAGCGGAGTGTATAACAATTAAGAAACACCAGAGTAATGCTTGGTTTTTTTAGGTGTTTGCAAGTGTGCAGGACAGTTGTAAAGTTGTTCTTTTGACTCCATTAGTGCCAGGTTGAAGGAGTGTTGACTGAGCAGTAGCACCTTTCTGAAGGTTGTAATATTTAATTTTAATTGGAATATGCATTAAAATCACCTAGGTCTTGTAGGTTTGAGAGATTTCTCCTCCCCTCCACCCCATCCCCCGTATGTTGGGAGCAGTCTTTCAATTGATCACTAAGCATTCACCCTCTCTTTTATATTGCTTTTCTAGACCCACATTGTCATTGGTCTTGAATTCACAGAGCTGGTAGACAAAGCAAGGACAAGGACATCAGGGAGGTATAGACTCCTATAGTCTGACCATGGAGATGGCAGAAAAGTAGAGGAAAAGATGGAAAGAAGGTGACTGAGTACGGTCTTGAAATCAGGGAGACTGATGGACTGTATGCCAGAGAAAAGTTGGAATAACAGGACTAGAAATACAGACAGAGGGTGTAAGACAAGATGGTAACTGGCAAGAGGAAGATGAGAAATGTCAGAACAGCATGGGGAAGGTAGAAGGAGAAAAGACTGATAAAAGGTAGAGTGGGTCCAGAAGCAGCAACTAAGAAGTGAGACACAAAGGCTAGGACTGTTGACTCAGGAGAAGAAATGAGAAGTATAAGCCAATAAGATTAACCTCGGCAGAGGATAATATCTTCCGCAGTGAAAAAATCAGAAACTCAGTAGAAGGAAGAAATACATCTACTTCATTTTACTTTTCTGTGCTTTTGGACAGGCAGTTCTGTAAACCACTGAGCACTGGTCTTCCTTCTGTTCCAACATCAATGGCTGCCTCATTACCTCATTGAGATCCTGTCACAAAAATGGACTTGGGAAGCAAATGTCCTGCTTCTGGGAAGCATGAGGAGGTAGTATCTTCTCTGCCCAGTGATAGGCTTCTAGGAGCTAGTCTGCTACTCTTGTAAAGTATCCTTAAAAAAAAAAAGTTACTACATTTTCTCCAACATGCCCTGTGACTTTCTTGTCAAAAGCATCAAAATAATTTTGAGGAGCCATTTATATAGAGGTGACCTCCATATGTCCCTTCCAGACTGAATTATTCTGTGATTGATCCTACAAGAAAGAAATCTGTAGTGGATGTGAAGTTTGAGTTTTGTTTCTGGTGAGGTTCGAAAGGGGTTTTTGAGCTGTGGTCTGTTCTAGCAAAGTTAAATGAGAATTAACCAGGTGAGTGACTTCCACAGTCAGAATTCCACAATCCCAACAGGGAACGTTGCTGCAGTTCCCTGGGTAAATTACTCGATTAGCCTGCAAGACGCTCCTCTCTTGAGTTGGAGTCAGAGACCACTTTAGGATTTCCCTCCCTTTGCAGCAATACTCATGGGTTTCCAGAAAGCGAGACAGGAAAAGGCACACATGCTGCTAGTGACAGCAGCTTGAGCTCATTAGTTTAGATTTTTAGATACGTTGGCATTGTCTCAACAGCCTGCTTTCACATTTACGACCTTTCCAAAGTACAGATCAAGGGGAGGAGCGTGCCTTCCATTCATGCTTAGTCTTCTTCAGTTATGTATAGCATTGAGCTCAAAGCCCAGACAAAGCACACCACCACTTCCTGAGCAGCCCCAGCATCTACTGTCAAAGATGCAAAGGAAAGACAGAAAGTGGAGGTAGCTCTCCCATGTGGATCTGTACTTTGTGCCCTCCCATGAATGAGCACGTAGGTATTTTTCTGATGGCATAAAAAAATGAGTCTTATTCTGCACCATCCCTATGAGTTTGCTCTCCAATTGAATTCCTTCTTGTTAATTGATCTGGGAGTGTTTTGGAAGATTACTTAGCATCTATCAGTGCATTTTGTGGGACAGTCTATGGAAAGGACAGATCGTCTGCTGAGGAACCTTTGCTGTATTTCCCCTACTACAGTTCCCTACTTGGTGCTGAGGTTTTAAGAGTCTCTCAGCGAGCTGGTAGAACCTCCTTTTGAACCCATCATGCATTTTTCTTTGTATTTATTTCCTTTAAAGTTTATTTCCTTCCTTATGGCATCTACCTTTTGCCAGATGAGTAGGACACTCCAGTTCTTCCTGCCTTTTGCCCCATTTACCACCTTCCAAAAAGATTGCGGTCGCTGTATGACTGCATCTCAGATTTTCCCTGGAGTGATCTCTGATTTCTTTTCAATCAGTTCATTTAATTGACCGTGTTTATTTCCCTAGCCCTTGTGGCTCCCTGAGTGCAGCTATTCGTCAGAAGCTAGATGTTAAGCATCCTTTTCATGTTTTACCTGGAGACTTTCTTAAACCATCTCATCTGTTCTTAGCATTTGGGGCTAAGCCCAAAAGGGAAGCTCTCTCAATCAAAAGGCGATCTAAATGGATAATGTGATACTTTGAGACCTGTAACAAGGAGGCAAATGTCCCAGTCCCACTGCTCCTGTGCTTATCCCACCAGAGCTATGGTGGCTTTGAAGGTTTGCTTGGGCAAGGTTCCCAACATGGATGTTTGCAAGACAGCTAACTGGAACTTGGTACACGTACCTAGCATACTGCTTAGATGTCGAGCCTAGGCATGATGCCCACTTTGGAAGGCAGCTTTGTAGTCTATATTTGCTTAATTTAGTCCTCAGCTGTCCTCTTGAGAATGGCTGTTCACTGCGTGTTAGTGTCCAAGAGCAGGAAACGATGGAGGCAACTTTCATCAGAAAGAAGATGAAGTAACTTGGCACTCACTGCAGTTTGGAAGCTAAATTGCCTCTTAAAACATCATTCTTACTTCTTCTCTAAGGAGTTTCCAAGCTGTAAATAGGATAGGGAGAAGGATGCCTTTGTATCCTGTGTTCCCCTTTTCTAGAGGTTGTCTTGGTGACATTAGCTGCCTTCTTCAAAGTCTGTAAAATTCTGTTTGAATGCTTTTCATGCTCTGGTTTGGTATACAGCATAAATCTGAGCAAACTGACCCCAGACAGGAATATGTTTTCCTCTTCAGCAACTCCTGTCTGTGTCCACTGCTAGCATCTATATTAGCAAATACAATTTCTTGGGAACATTCTGGAGCTACTATTTTACAAATTCTTTTAAAAAGTGACAAAGCACTATTATTTCCTAGAAAGTTTGTCCAGCTTCTTGCATGTGAATTTTTAAATTGTCCTCTTATTTCCTTATGCCATTTATTTTTATACCATCTTTTAAAAATAAACCTGAGTCGAGGGTAATTAGGGAGAAACACCCCACATTTGAAACGTCAACAGAAGGAAGTAAACGCTAGGATGGGTCACTCCAATCAGTGGTCAAAGATCCAAATTTTAATCTTGATGGCTGAGTTAAATAAAAAAGAGATCCTGTTAAATAACTTAGCGTTCCCTTAATGATTCATGAAAGGTAAACTCGAACATTTGACTTCATTGCAGTAATACAGCTAGTTTAATTTTTTATTATTTTTAAACCCACAGCCAGCGTGCTGGAGTAAGTTATTTGCAGTGTATTTTTAAAGTCCATATTGAAATATTAGCCATAACTGTCTGCAGTGTATATAAAAAAAAAAAGGGGGTGGGGGGATATGTTTGAAGTTTAATCATGCTTCTACTTACGCTCAGTCCCAGAGCAATCCTTTTTTCTGCTGCTGAGCTCAAACAGCTAGTAGCCAGGTTTGATCTGCTGCCCCACGGAGCAGTGCCCTATGTGAATTTGAAGTTTTCTCAACCCGGGAGGCCTGCAAATAAAGACTAGCCTCAGGTAGCCAGATCTCTCCTTCCCAAAGCAGCTCCTGGGGCGCTGCCTGGAGCAGTCCTCCTGAAATTGTTTCAGGCAATTGCTATAGACTTATCTCCACTACTGCCCCTCTTACCCCTCCTTCCCTCTCCTCCTCCTGGCATAAGGGAGGAGTTTTGGAGTCCAGGAGTCCTATTTGACTTTAATAAAATGAAAAAAAAAAAAATAAAAATAAAAAGCAGAGCAGTTTGTAGGGAACTGGCACAGACTGTGGAAACAGGAGCCACAGCAAGACAAAACCCAGTGGCCTTCAAAACTTTTTTCCCTTCTTTTTCACCACATGACTTGGAGGATGTGGACAGTAATTAAAGGACCCCCTAGCTCCTCATTTTCTGTGCCTGGTCCTTTGATCTGGTTCGTGTCGGGTAGCTATTTTCATTGTTCCTGTCTTTTCTTTTATTCTCACCCAGCCCCTTTGATGTGAGCAATGATGATCTTTAATTCCAAAATAGGAGATGGGCAGGATAGCAGTACCGGCCTTACATAATGCATCTTTCACATCTTATTTTTAAACTTGGGCATAATAGGTGTAAGTCAGAGCCTGGGGAGCATTAACCCCTTCCACACAGGGGAACTGCTGCGGAGGTTAAGAGCCCATCAGTTTTGGTAATGTCAGGTTAATCTTCTGTAGATGCCTACAGATGCATTTGCAAAAAAAAAAAAAAGATTATTATTATTATTATTATTATTTTTTCCCTGCAAATATGATGGATCTCTAAATATAATCTGGAGGGAGTTTGTCTTAATTGTTCCCATGTGGGAAAAATGTGCTGAGAAAGAACAGTAAAGCTAATGCAGTTATTCTGACTGGCTTCACTTGGCAGCACAGTGGGAGTGAAGCATACTGTTTATTAGTGTATGTTAATAAACTATAAGGGACAAGCTGCGGGTGGCGGTTTATAAACTGTTAGCTCAGGTAGGATAGATGACAATATGGAGGTTATTAGTAACATTAGCAGGAGGGAAGGGCTGGAAGTTCGTATTGTCGTCTTGAAATCATAGAAGCCCGTTACGTCTCTGTGCGCTGCATCCTCCTCATAGGACGTGGGAACTGAGCGGCTGCACGCGGTCCCGCCGAGCCAAGGGGGTGGTCTCCTCCGCGCTCCTGCCCGGCCACTGCCGCTGGAGCACCCTCCTGCCACGCCATCCGAGGCGGCACGGGCAGGCACCCCTCTGCCACGCTGCCTGGGGGGGTGGGGGCCCCCGGCACCCCCGCGCCACGCTTTTCCGGGAGCCACACGGCACCCCCGCGCCACGCTTTTCGGGGGACACGCATGGGACCCCGCGCAGTGCGAGACGGCCCCCGCCGCACCCTGCCGCGGCCCCGGGGAGGCAGGTGGTGCTGGCAGAGCCCCGTCTCCAGGGCGTCCCAGGGGAGGGCAGCAGCCCGAGGGGAGGCCGCCGCGCCGGGGGCTGCCCTGGGGAGGTGCCGCATTAGCGCAGTCCCCATCTGCCTTGGCGGCGCCTCCTCCCTCCGGGCCCCAGCAACAATGGCTCCGCTTCTGCTGCCTGCGCCCTGCTCGGGCGGGACCGGTGACATTTGCAAGGTTCAGTCATCACAGCACAATTCGCTCAGGAAATGCGCCTCCGATTGTAAATAGCTAGCCCAGAATTTCCAGAGATCAGGAATCGAGGCACCCGCACCCAGTTTAACTCTAAACGGTTTTTATTTCAGCAGGATTTGTGATTATCTGGAAATAGCGGGCTGCTGCTCAGCCACGTTAATGTTTGAATATTCTGTCACTGTTTCAGAAGCAAATCTCAATAGGCATAAATTAAAAAAAAACCCTAAACAACAAACCAACAACAAACTGAAACATTGTCCCTGTTTTCCTGGGATAATTAACTTGAGGCAAAATGCAACAAATTGTCCGTATAAAAATAACAAAGAAGCGGTGAGGATAGCAAAGGTTAAGTGTAGTAATGGACAGAGGGTAATACACAGCTTGATGTGTCTGATTATATTTTAGTCTAATGCCTGCATTTTTATTTTCATTCATAGAATATACATGCACATATACCTCTACATCTGAAACACTTTGAGATGTGGACTTATGCCCTTGTGCCACCAGCTCTTTTAGGGACGTAAAGTGTGTGTTATGTTTGTGTAGTTCTTCAAATAACAGCTGCTTATTAGATAACTTTCAGGGAGATTCTTACTCTATGTTATGGCCCTGCATCAGCAAAGTACTTCAGCAGATGCCTAACTTCAGCACGTGACTGGACACGTAGGCTTTTCAGCCTGCGCTTGCTTAAACCTGGGTGCATGCTTCAATATTTTGCTGAATAGAGGCCAAGACCAGATGTAGTGAATACTTATAACTAAGTTTGCTAAATGGCTTACAATATGCCACTTGTTTCCACGCGTTTTTAAATTTCTCACTTGATTATCATTTCAGCTGAACTTCTGCGTGCTTGTCCTTGTCTGCAGATCTCCCTCTTTTGTTTTTCTTTTTAATTCAATCAGTTGCCTCAGAATATTTCTGGGTTAGGAGTAAAGGCGGAAAAAAAATACTTTCCAGTTCTTCTAGTACAGTTCATCTTTAATACCAGTGAGGTTTTTTTTCACCTGAAGTGTTCCAAGGGAATAAAGGAAGGAAAAGTTGGAGAGAGAAATAATATTTTACTGGAACAGCTTCTGGAGTTGGAAAAAGTAGACACACTTTTGAGATCTGGCAAAGGGATGTGGAACCTGTAATCTTGTCCGCTTTTTCCAACTGTATCAGCTAATCTAATAATAAAAGCTTATAGGGCAATGGAATGTCTTTTTTTAGACAGAGCAAAACAAACATTGAAATTGGAAAGGGGAAAGTTGGCATCGACACATTCCTCAATGAGTACTAGTGCCTTTTCTTGAGTTGGAAAGGAAAAAAAAAATTCCTCTTTCCAAAGCAGCCCTGTTTTAAGGGCTCGAGCATGCCCAGATAGCCCCCAGTTAGGTTTCAGCAGTCTAATGAAGCCTGCCTTTTTTGTGATTTCACTGCACATACTCCCTGCCTGCCTTGATTGGCAGCTGGGTAGCAGACCTCTGCAGCTGTGACAATTTGCCTGAGGGAGACTGGAAGTGTCTCATTGAAACTTGCATTGTAAAATCCTCCAAAATGCCTCCCATAATATTAGGCACAGGAGAAAAACACAGGTGTGAAAAACTTTCACAGATCCCAGGAGTTCAATGTCTCTTGGCAGCTTTGGTGGATTTGGTGTTATAATATAAATTTTAAACTTGCATTTACGAAGAAGGTGTTCGGTCTTGTCACAAGGAGAAGCAGTGGAAGGCGGCAGCGCTCACCCGCACTCACCTTCAGCGGGGTGATGAGGGCTGGTCATCCACTGGTGAAGCCTGTCTACCTGCTGTAACTGGCGGCACATTCCAGAGAGGACACAGGTGTCCCCGCTGCTGAGGCATTTCGCTGGCACAGCAGTGTTTTAGGAGCTGCTATTTTCCGAGTGGAGGCACAGGCTCGTACTGTCCAAAAAATGAGCACTGGGTGATTGATTCTGCTTCCGCTTAAGGAGGGATTTGAAAACCTAAGTGGTGTCTCAATGAAATCAACCTTCCTATATGTATGTAAGGTTTTACCATTTTCTCCTCTTCCACTGGTTAAGTAGCTTAACGTACTACTCATTAGCGTTAGCATGTATGTGAGATACAGCGTTGCCAGCATAACTGGGAGATGCATCTCAGCTTCTGAATGTCTGGTCTTTTTGCTGGTGTGTTTGTTCCTAACTGCCTGTCTGTGTGTTACAGCAACTTTGCTTCTTACGTTTGCCATAAATGAATCTTGATATGAGTGCAGCCGTAAGATCTGACACTTCAACGGTCTCAGTAGGGTCAACACAATATTCAGGAATTAAAGTTCTGAAGAAATGCGAGCAGCTAAATTTAGACTTAAGAAATGTGCCTGATTTCAGTGAGCTGTGGGTATGCTGATACATGGAAGTTTCCCTGAGAGCCAGACGGGCTTTATTTGTTGCTTAAAGGGAGGACATTTCAGTTAAGTTGGAACATTTGATTTGCTTGCTTGCATTGTTTTTGATTAGTGACTGAGTGCAAGGTTAAGCTTTAATAACATACCCGTTGTAATAGAGTAGTGTTGGTGAGTGATACATGCGACTAAAAAGATTTGGATATACTCATCTGTTAAACAAATACAAGTTGGAAATGCTCTGGAAATAAACACATAGAATAAGAACTAAAGATAAATGAAAAAATATGTATTTTTTAATACTTTCCAGAGCTAAGATTTTGGCGATGAATCTAGCTTGTTCTCGGTTAACAAGGTGACATGGTTGAGGCCTTAATAAATGAGAACCTGTTTTGAATTTAGTAACAAAACGTGGTAATGCATCACTGAGTTTCTGTTACGGTGAACTAGTGGCAGACCCAGTGACTAGTTAAAGCTGAAAATAACAAGTGATATTGGGCCTTGACAAATCTAAAATTAAAATCTCAAATTCAGAAGTTCCCTGAGAGAGGCTCTTGGTGCTCTTTACCATCATTCCTCAACCACAAACTTTGGTCAGTTCAAGACATATTGCTGGAATATGTAGATTTTGCGAGCTGAGGGTTGTAGTAGGGCTGAGGTGGTTTTAGTTCCAGATTTTTATCACAGCTTTCTGTTCTTGGTGCTTTTTGCAGACCATCCTAAGAGCCACAAAACTTGTGCTGATGTATAGCGATTTAATGTACTGTAATACAGCTACACAAGAGGGCTCAGTTTCAAGGATTTGTAAAGCTTTTGTATAAATCTTTTTAGTGGTGTCAATTGAGGAGTTACACTCGAAGTTCAGTTGAACATTAGTGGTATCGGTTGAAAGCTCAGCTTGAAATACTCACTTGTCAAGGCTGTTTCATTTCACAGTAACATTTTAAACAAACTTTGCAAAGCGGTTCAGTGTCATGTGTCTTATTTCACAGATGGGGAAACTGAGGCACAAAGCTATCGCATTTCTTACCTTTCCAGTGCACTTGGGAGAGCTGTAGCAGAACACGGAGCCTCCATATAGTGCTGCTGGTATGCTGCTGACTGTTGCGTGCTGCTCCTTGTCTAGCAGGGGAGTCTAGCTTGTCAAAGGGAGGAGGGTTTTGTCTCTTTGGTGAAGAAGGGAACGGATTTAAACAGCAAAGCTTGGGGAAACCATTGTTGTCTTTTTCATGGCAGTGAACGCGTCACGTTCCTCTACTTACCAAATAGGTAAATAAAACTGTAAAGGAAACAGTAGTTTGAAAAAAAACACACACACACCCCCCCCTGTAGTTTAGAGCATCTGTTTTCTACTGTATTTTTTCCCCTGATCTCTTTGTAATTTACATCCAAAACATTAAGTGACAGAATTTGGCAGAATCAGATCTATACAGTAGAGCTTAATGGTCATGTAGCAGGGAATAAATAAAGCCCCTCAAGCCTGCTTAGTTCTCACACATGCACGTGAGCAGGGGTTGGAGGAAGGAGTGTTGTATTTTTCTTGGAAAAGGACCTTTTTGGTTTCTCCTAGTCTGGCACCTGGAGGTCCAGCTGTGCTAGCTTGAGGCTGTGTGTAGTCTCATGCATGGGAAAGATGATGGACAGATCGCTGTACAAGTTGAAACGTTTCATGTCTCTACAGGCAGTATGTATAGCTATATTTGTGAATAGTGGCAGTGCAAAATTGGAGGTGGGATTACTCTTCAAACAACGGTTTGCCAGTAGTGTTACAGTCTGGACTGGTGTCTGTTGCGATTTGTGAGAGGACCAGCAGCACTTGGATTTTCCAGCTTTGCTTGCTAGTGCTACAGCAGCTATGGAGCCGTTGCGCCCACCGTCATTGCTTCCTGTCTCCATGAGCTGCCTGTAAATTATTTTCCCTGGGCTGAGCTCTGCACATGGCCTGGAAATGTGTCACTCTGGTTATGTTTGGCTTGGTCCTCTGCTAATTTATACCAGTTCTGCTTCAGCATATTTCCATTGGCTTAATTCAATGGCTGTATTCCTCATTTACTTGGGTATAAGCAAGAGTATTGGGTTCATTACTCCTAGCAGTTTTGTTCTCTTGATTTATTTTTGTTCCTCAGTCACACAAATGCCAAGGTTAATTTGCTCTTAAACACTTGATTTCCTAGGACATAAAAGTGGCTCCATATTTAAAGAAAAAAATAGAGAACAGTTTTATACTGTAAAGAGGTTTAGGTGGGGAGGTGGTGGGTTTTCTTTGTTTTGATTAAAGAACTTCGAAAACATTAGCATTTGGAAAGTAGGAGAATTAATTTTACGCTCACCGGTACCCTTGGATCTTCTGGATTCTTCAGCTGTGGATCAGGAGCTGATACAGGGTTCCCAAAATGTTTGCAGTACCTTCAACAGTAAGTGATTTTAATGGAGAACTTCTCACAGCAGAGGAGAACTCAGAGATAGATACTGTGCTTTAACAAAGATGCTATGTCTCCGCAGTGTACATTAGTCAGTGAGTTAAACAAGCATCAACATTAAACCAGACATTATCCCCTGCAGTGTATTTTCTTAGTGCTTTGTCCATTACAGCTTTCAAATGATGAGGTTTCTAGTCCCTCCCGTTGGAAACAGCTCTTTTCTAATGTTCATTGCCGATGTCTTCCTGGTGTCTAGCATAAAATTTTGTTTTCTGATCTTCTCCTGCCCTTCCCAACATGCTTGGTGGAGTGCAGTGAGGGTGTTTACCATACATGAACCCCTTGTAAGCAGTTCCTGCACCCTCCTTAGCTGTTCTTTAACAAAGATACATATAATTAGACCTTTTAACCTTTCCTCTTAAATCACTCCATCCAGCCCATTAATCACTTCTGTTGCCCTCTTCTGAATTCTCTCCGATTTGTCATCGTCCTGTGGCTGGGGACAGCTCGGTGACTGTGGCCCCGAGTGGAGGTTCAATACCAGCCCGCTGCACCCGGGGACAGGTTTTATTTATTTTGTCCCTCTTTCCCTCTGCTTCACTCCCAGTCAGAATATATCTCCTGCCCACTCTGCATAATCACATCTTTAAAACATTTATGGAGATAATTTGCGGTCTCCCGGACCCTCTATCATTCTCTGATGTCGAGTTAGCAGAGGTTGAAAGGGAAAAGGATTCAATGTGACACACTTGGCTCCCTGTCCTTGCTTCCCCTGCTCCCCACCCCAAAATAAACAACACAACTGACGGTCATACTGAATGTGAGGGAAGAGGTAGCATTGGAGTGGGAAAAAGGGGCTGAAAATATAATTGCCTAATTGTAAATCCTAAGTAGTGCAGGCAGGGGGGGCAGCCCTGACTAGAAGAAATCAGAGGGTCACTAATTCACACTGCCAACATCCTAATTAGCTGTGCAAATGTAATGTTTATATTGTTGGGGATGGATTACAATATCCATTGTAGGATGGAAAGAAATAAATGAATTGTGTCAGTGGAGCTGTGTAGAAAACACTCCTGCTGCCCCATTAAACCATGAGAAGTAGCTTAGCTACTAAAAAAAGTTTGTTTTCAGGCTGATGCGCAAGTCTAATTGGGTTTCCAAAGAAAGGAACATGTTTTAATTATTAATTAGAAATCAGAGGAGTAAAAGAGTGGAAATCTGCTTCAGCTGGAGCTTTTGCTCAATGCTGGATTTCTCCTTAATAAGCTGAAACATTCCAGGCCTGCCTTAGTTAGCGGTTGGGTGCAGTGGCTTTACTCGGGGGGTAGACATCTTAATGCTCATGTAATTATCATGTAATTATTTTGTAATGTGGGATCAAAATTTTGCATAGATGGCATTCTTTCACTAAACTTGAAAAATAAATAAAAAAAAAAAAGTTGTGTTCATTAAAGCAGTGATTCAGTCATTTTGGTTTAAGAAGCAGGGTTCCCTCACCCCCCTCCCTCTCTAGCACACAAATATTTTGAAACAGTTTAGAGGTGGTGACTTCAAGATAAATAGAATTATTGACTTCAGATTTTGTTGAATATTTATCAGATTTCTTGTTGGTAATACTGCCTTTCAACAGAAGTGTCAAGTGGTGGGTTGCAATTATCATCAAAGCTGATGGGTACAAATAAGTGATGATCATGTGTGTTGACTCAGGGCACGCAGGTTCCTAAAGGGGGATCTTTGTGAAAGTTGCTTTCTCTCTATGATTTTTCCCCCCTGTTGCTGTTGAACTTGTGGAATCAGTGGTTAAAGACTGATAGACTTTGTCAGAAGATGTGAAGTGGATTATGACCCATCATAATAAATATTCCTGACGGAGTGACGGTGTATGTTCTAATGAACAGAGCGCAGAGCCGCCTCTCTGGACTTGTGCTTTCTAATGCCTGAGAATATGCTTGAGCAGAGTTACACTCCTGTTTACAACTGCAGACAGCTTGTCTGCGCAGATGAAAATGTTATCGAGCGAGTGCTGTAGCTCTTGCTTCTGGAAATTACTGACAGCCTGGATCCAAGCCGAATCACAGGTTAAACCTGAGAAATTACAGAACATACCAAGAGCCACTGGCTCTTGAGTTGCCAGATGTTTGTAGATGCATGTGCATCTTCGGGGGAACTGCCTGTTAAATGTCTCAGCTTTAATAGGAGAAGGGGATGGGAAAGAAGAGTGCTATGACTCCATATGGCTCCCTCAGTGCAGCAGTAAATCCTTGTGTTAGTGGGGTGCAACAGTGAGGAAGTACAGAGCTGTCTCTTCATGTTGCTGATGGGGAGGATGCAGCTAATGTGAAGTACGTGGCTTCCTTCGGTGTGATGGCTTGCATTAGCTCAGAGATACGGCATTATGATAAACAAAATGTCTGGCTTAACAGAACAACTGTTAAGGACATTTCAGTTGGCCTTTTTTCATCTGTCTGCCCAGATTATCATTCTGGAAAGTGTTTGGTTTGGATTCACAAAAGAAGTTAAATACCCTTACTGTGGGCCATTGAGCACCTGATTCTGCCCATAAGACTCAGTATATCTTTTTTCCACACCCTTGGTTTAGGAATTCCATGGGAAAAGATAGTTTCTTAGGTTTTCTTTATCAGCTTCACTGTACTGTCCTGCTGAACTCACTTAAGAAGTGTTCACTGGTCACACTTACAGGGTTAAAACCACTACCTGTTAAAAAGTCTGGGGTTCCGCTTTGATTTGAAAAGTTGAGTTAGTCCTCTATTTTATGGAGGCCTCTTTATCTTTTGTGAAAAAGCAAGTGCAAAGGGTGCTGAAATTTATGAGAAATCATGGATACTCTTTAATTAACTTCATCAGCTTCATGGAAACCTTGCAACACGGTTTTAGCCCGAGATTCGTACAAGAATGCATACTGACACAGGAGAAAGGGAGACATCACAAGGCCTCCTTTGTGTGACTGCATGGGTCCATGTGATGGGACCGCTGACACTTTGACTTCTCCAAATGTCTTGAACATATGCTTTCCTGTTGAGCATCCTGGCACAGCTTTACTGAAGAGCTGGTCACTTCCACAGACTATTAAAAATGCTTCGGATCACTGGATGCTCTGTGGCACCACAGGTACTGCTTGCCTCATCTATCTCTACTCTTGAATAATCCCTGTGACCAGGTTTTGAAAGCATCTTCTTTGTGACATCCTGGCCGGGCCACGAGCGCTGAACAGCGCTGTTTAGCAGAGGTACTGTTTTCAGCCTGGTAGTTTCTTCATCCACAACAACTTCAGAACGCTCATCTGTTGTATGGGAGAGGATGCAATTAGCAGCAGTGGTATGTGCCTAGCACTGCCGTGTGATTTGCAGAGGTACTTGAGAGATGCCTGAAGGGTGTTTATGTTCATGTTGCCGTTTTCAGTAATCAACTCTTATTGATTCTTCCAAGAAATCAAAGTTCTTTTATCGGAAAAAAAGTATGGAGGTTTCTCTTACATTGATGGATTTTTGGTTTCTAAAAATTGCAACAACTTAGAAGCTTTCTTGCTTTTTGGCCCTCACTGATTCAGCATACATCCAAACCTGTCTTTGAATCAGTCTGGGTAGTGTTTCATGTGGTGATGTACTGGTTTTCTTTCAAAGCTATCTGGAACAACTTGCCGCTTCCTTCTTCTGTGAAAAAGACCACCCATCTCAGTTACCCCTCAGCAGAGTTGAACCCCAACACAGCCAAGCTAACAGGTATATCTAACCAGTGTGCAGGCAGCAGTGACTTGAGAGAGCTTCGTGGCTGAACAAGAATATTCAGTTTGGGAGTTCAGTAGTATACTGTTTGCAAGTCCTTGCATTTCACATTACCAGTAGAAATGTTTTTAATGAATACATACTCACATGCAAGCAATAAATGCAGGCCCACATAGGTACAGATGTAGGTATTGCTTTGTGTTTCTTACCTTGGGGATGCTTTTGGAGTCTGCTACGCTGTGGTGGGTTAACCTTGTCTGGCTGCCAGATGCCTATCCAGCTGCTCTCTTACTCCCCTTCCTAAACAGGACAGGCAGAGAAAACAAGATTAAAAAGCGCATGAGTCGAGATAAAGGCAAGGAGGGTGCTTCTCAGTTACTGTCATGGGCAAACTAGACCTGACTTGGTGAAAATTAAATTAATTTTAAGTTATGCTACAGGAGGGCTGGGAAATACGGGGGTTTGGTGGTCAGTCTGGTGATGGTCAGTCAGTGGTGGGTCTGTTGTGGAGTCAGTCAGTTGAGCCGGCTGTGTCCAGCACAGGGCAGCCCTGTGACCTCTTCTCACAGAAGTCCTCCCCCGCAGCCCCCTGCTACCAAAGCCTGGACATGTACACCCCATACATACACACATTTCCATCCTGTGCTGTGCTGCGTGGGCCCCGACCAGCCTGACCCCTGGCCTCTAAGCAGATGTCTCCAACTTTTCTTGCCTGCTGTCAGGGTAAGTAGGTGATGGGCTCTCACCCGAATGTTGATACTGAGCCCGTCTTGTGGAGGCTCCCTTTGATGTTTTATTTTGGCTTCTTGCCAGGGGGTCCAATTTTTTAAAGCACTGGGATAATGATCAGATTATTATTATTATTATTATCCCTGCTTCAGAATTCACTGTTCTGCAGACATTGTGTTTCCTGCGCTCTTGCTGGGCAGTTAGGAGAATGTCCCTGGGAAGGACATGCCAACATATGCAGGGTTCTGCGATGCCGGGAGGAATAACACAGACCGCAGAAAGTTGCCTGACTGTATGTTAATGTCACAAGCTGTGGCTGTACTTCATTGTTTCCCTACATCAGCCATCCCAGAGCAGGCTTTGGCAACAAGAACACCGCGCTTGGTGGGTTAGGCAAAGCCTTTCTTGCTTTTGTTCTGCATACCTGGGGGCAGAGGTTAGCACCTCAGCGTGCGGGCCATGTGTGTGGTGTTAGTGGAACTCCGGTCTGCAATTAATACCTGCCTGGGGCTGGCTGTGTACTCAGCTTTATCAGTCGTTTTAGGTATTTGGGCTTAACTTTCTCAGAATAAGTACCATTCAGATTTATGGACTGCCCAATTTATTAATCTGAGCAAAATGGAGACAAAAAAACCCCACCTGATGCACTGAACATCCCATTTTTTGGCAGATGAGGAAGAGGGAAAAAAAGGTACAGAACACTTGCCTGGAATAGAAATCTTCAGATATCATCATTTGATGTAAAAATACTCTGGCAGAGCAACAAAGGTTGCCTATATTTAACATTCGTAGCATTTTATTGCTAGATACAGTGGGTAACTCAGATGTCAAAAAATAAGACACTTTTGCACAAAAGCTGGTTTTTATTCATTTTGTGACACTCTTCCTAATGCTACCCAAACCAGCATGTGTTAGTCTAATGGCCCTTCTGTATCTCCCTTTTTATATTTCTGTAGCTGTTGGGAATTTGGAAATTCTTGATTACCCTGTGTACTGTAACATTTTGAAACTAAGCTGGAGTGCAAATGTATTTTGATGCCCCTGTTTGCCTTAAATGGCAGAAATGCTGAATATAAAATAGAATATGTTAGCAGTTTGTTGACTTTAAAAATTGCATTTATTGTGACGCAGCAAGAGTTAATCCTAGACTTTTAGCTCTGAGCTTAGTTTATTGAGCTTCTGGATACACGTGTTAATTTTCTCAGATGAGGGATAATGGATGTCACTTGAGAAAACAATACTGATTTGGGTTCTTTCATAGTTTGTGGGTTTATATCCCACACGGTATAGAAGTCGGCTCTGGGAAATTGCCTGAAATATGCCTGGCCTCTCAGCTGCACTAAAAATAATTCCTGCTTCCCATATTTCTAGAAGTAATTCTGAGATGCTGCAAACCTTGTCAGCTCCTTGTTTAGGAAGAAGATTTCACGTCAGCTTTCAAATAGCAATAAGGGAATGGTCTTTAGGGGTGACTGTTGTATTTCTAAAACATTGCTTTGTAAGAATGCGTGTGTACCTTGGCGGTTTTTGGTTTTGTTTCATTGCTTTTGTTATGAAATGTTCTTAGTTGTGTGACCTTTCTTTGAGAGCAGCAGCAGTTCACATTGGGTTTTGGCAAAATGGGTTTGATAGTCCTTGCTTTACTAAGCTCTAGCACCTAGATGACAGTAATTCACCCACTAATACCCCCACAAAACCTATTTATGCAGAACTTGACATGATTTGCAGTCTCCGTAAAGGAGGAACACAGGACTTAAACAGTGCCTAGAATTAATTTTTTGACCTCCATTTCAGTTCCTGGTTGAAGTATGAGGCTCTTCAGACAACTGAGCTGTTCTTGCTATAACCCGGCATTTAGCACCTTATAACAGAGTCGCGCTATCAGTTCTGTGGCATTCATGCATCTCCCTCATAACATGAAGGGGGAAAAATTGCAAGGGAAATTGCTGCCCAGCATCAGAGAGTTTAAGGCTGCCGGTAAAATTGATCTTAGTAGCGATAATAGTCCGATTTAAGCCAACACAATCACAACCTTTTTATTAATATTGGCTTACCATCACCCATTTTAACTGTAGCACCTTGCTAGTGAATGCCAACAGGCATCAGCAACATGTACCGGTTCAGAGGCATTATTTTATTTATTGTTTCCAGAGACAGAAAAAAATGCTGGCAATTAATAGTTTTGAGAGAGAATTTTTTTTCCCAACACCTTTTTTAGGGAAATGTATGAATGGAAAATTTTGTCTCCATGAATTCAGATAGCATCTGCATTAATATGGTATATCGTAAGGATCATTAATGTTCAGAGTATATTATCAGGTGTTCTCTAATGCACTTTTGATGAGCTTTAATGATGCTTGCTGTAGTGTTTTTTCATCTTTTCTCTCCCTCCCCTTTTTTTTTCTGCTTGATTGTAATAATGACTTAACCCAGGTGGTAGACTCCATCCAGAAAATGCCCAAGGGAAATATTATTCCCTAGCACCAGCAAACATCACAGATAGTCATTGAGTTCGCTATGGTAGTTTCCCCAGGAGAGAAGATCTTGGCTCTCCCCTTGGGTGTCTGGAACTGCCCCTCATTTGCAGTCTAATAATTTGGCTTTGGGAGGATATGGAGAAATGGCAGAAAGAAACAAGATGAAAAAAGTAAGTGGAGGGGAAGAATAGCAGTCAGTAATGCATGGTAACTTTTAAAAATTACTGATTTATTCTAGACAGTAACTTGTTATAGAATAAGATCCTAGAAAGTGTTTGGATCGTTTGGAGATGATTCATAAGGAGCACCATTAGTTCAAAATGGCAAGGCTGAGTACATGCAAGGATAGAGATTTTTCTCTGTGCATATCTTGGGTTAGAGGTTGGTTGTGATTCACGCTAGAAAATACTTTCAGGTTTTGGAAATAACTGATATTTGACCCTGGTATTTGTCTTTTATAGCGCTCTCAGTCTGCACTGTCAGTCAGGAGGCTTATTTTAAAAGCCAGAGCTTCCCAGTGCTCTTCACGCCATCCACTTGCACAGAAAAGCAAACTTTAAAGTAAGCATCACATGTATATATTGTGGCTTCATTGAGCAGAGATGCCATATAAACCAGCAAAAGTGAAAATACAGGCAACGGTGAAAGAAAAACATTACAAATACTTAGAGCTGAGTAAGTTCTTTGTAGCTTCGAGTTTGCAGAGTGTCAGGTATCACTCACTGTGTGCCATTACGATTCACTGGCAGTAGCCAGGGTCTGCACCACAAGCAAGAGTAAATCATGTTGATTGTTTAAAAGATGGTCTCTTGTAAGTTTAACCAGGTTTTACATGCATGTGGGAAGAAGGAGGTTCTTTGTTTTCTTCTTTTTTTCCAAATCTCTGCTTCATTGTTCATAGAAGAATTCAAAAGTAAAGTACCCAGGAAGAAAATTACGCTGTTAGGTTGCTTTTGGCTGCACTATATTGAAAGCTATACTTTGCAAATGTAATCTGTAACTGCAAATGGTGTACAAAGGGAAAGGAGTCATGTTGTTGCACACAATTTTTTCCATTTTCTGCACAAAAACCTGTTTAAATAATTTTGTGCCCTCCCCTCTTTAACATCCTTTCCCAGGCAGCCGCTGAACGCGTGCCCCCCTCGCCCCGAGCAGCAAAGGGTGCTGCTGGCGGGGAGGCACGAGCCCAGCTTCCCTATGAGTGGCCGTTTTGTTTCTACTTCCTCAAAGCACATTGCACCATTTCTTAATCTGCCCCCATCTGCTCCTTTTAGGCTGCGGCAGCCCCTTAGGATTCTCCACAGATGGGGCAAGACTGGAAGGACACCGTGCAACTCTCCTAAAATGGAAATGAAAAACCTAGAGTGATATCTGTCCTGAAACTGTTTTAGATTTCTCTTGGAAAAATGAGGCTTTTTAGTGGTGTTTTACTTCTGGGAGCATGGTTTCCCTCCCCAGTGAGATGCATTTTGTGTCAGCTGTTTCTATATTAAAAAAAGTCTCCTGAAATAACTCTTGGCTGGTCAGCATCTGGCAGTCCTCTCCTGAAGCAGGCAACGCCAAAGTCCCGCGTTGAGTGTGAAGGACCTCACCCCGTCTCGCCCGGCAGAGCAGGGGGTGCCTGGCCCAGCCCAGGTCACAGGTGAGGCAGCCCGAATGGATTGCACTGCGGTTGCTTCTGATGTGCCTGGCCCGTGCGTGCACGCCCCGATTAAATTTCTGTTCTTGTCAGTCCCTTAAACCTCCCAAAGTGATTTGTTCTCCCCAGAGAATCAAGGGAGAGGGGGTGGAAAGGTAAAAAGAGAAAGAAAGAGGAAAATAAATAAGGGCGGGCGGGGGGGAAAG
>VZTU01007791.1:95772-137771 GCA_013400835.1 Zapornia atra | reverse complement strand
AGACTGACCCAAAAATTATTAAAACAGAGCTGCTGAACCCAATAGCCAAGTATTACATTATAGACTCCCAGTCTGGATATAAACAAAATGCTTCCTTAAAGCAGAACTGCATCCAAAAGTTAGAAAAATTGTTTTCCAGAGCTGAAACAGCCACACTCTGTCCTGGCTCGGGAGCAGGAAAAGGTGGCTTACCCCTTGCACCGCTCCCCTTATCCAACCCAACCCTCTTCGCACCCCCGTGCACGCGTCAGGCCCTGGTCTGCACCGCAAGCAGCCGGTGTGGTGATTTTGAGGGGCTGCTTGTATTTCACAGTTGTGTCCCTGGATGATTTCTGGTGCCTGGGTCAGACAGCCAGCTGTCCTGGCTCCTGCTGAAATTGTGTCTCTTGCTGCTGTTGAGACCTCCCCTTTCTCGTGGCAGGGCCGTGGGTGCTGCCATGGCCTCTCTGCCTGGAACATCCTGGCTCCTCACGTAGGGACAGGCACCATTTTGTGCCACCCACCATGTCTCTGCTGGCTGCCCTGGCCTCAGCTGCCTACTGCCAGCTGTCCACCTCTTGGGCTACTTCCCATCGTTGTCTTATAGCACTGTATTGACTTTCCATGCACCTCGTTCGTCCTGATTTAATGTGACCTAGTGTGATTAGCCAGCTTTATTGATATATTCTTGGATGTTGCTAAATTGTATGGGCTTTGCAGGCTGGTGGTGTGGCTCCCATGGTGCTGTGTGACAGTGAGCACCCCACACTGGTTTCCCCTAACTTCCCTTCAAAGGGGACAAGGACAGAGCAGGGCAAGGCTGAGTCTCTTGGTGGGTTTCAGGTCAAATGGGTTCTTGGTTTTGAAGAGTCTGCCTTTCTTAAAGTATCATTCCACTAAATGAAAAGCATTTTCTAATGAAACAAAAAAGCCTATGCCAAAAGAGCACAAATGTTGTCACCAAAGTTAATAAAAGTAAGGAAATTAATACTTATAGTTGACCTCCAATACCTAGGCACAGTGGGGTGTAGCAAGGAAGTAGTTAGAAAGGCACCATGGTGAGCCTTAGCAGTGAATTACCTTATTTTTATTAACTTTCTGACAACCTCAGTGAATTTCCTTTCTTTTTATGAAGTGATTAAAAAAGCTAATCAGATCATGTAATTAAAATACATAATTACACAATCTCAGAGTTTTTCATAATTACTGTACATGGTAAATATTGTTACCTGATCACACTTTGCACAAGAATTTGTGATAGGAATTTGTGTGGGATGGTTAGGAGGTGTCTGCTTTCCGGTGTTTGCAACGGAAGCTTCGCTAACGACATTAGATAGACAGTCAGATGTTTTAAATGGAAAATACAGCGAAACTCTAAAATAATGACTTGGTTTTCTTTTTTTTTTTAATGCCTTTGAACATACTGGGCAGCTGGTATGTGTTTACACAGAGTCTTTCTGTGCATTTATAATGGCTCTTTCCTTTGTGCTCACTCACACCTCTGCTTTGCATTTTGTTAGGCACCACCCACTGGAAAAATGGGTAGTTTGATACAAAGCGACACAGTAAGAAAAAATCAGACCAGATCCAGTATCTTAATTCCAGCCAAAGAACCAAATTAAGATGGAGCCACTCGAGTCTGTGAACAGTGGCTTCGGGGTAGACGTGATATTGCAGCCTTCCTGATGTCAGGTAGCCAGGAGGTCTGGAGCTATGGTTATGTTCATAGGAAATCCAAAGATACAAGGTATGATAAATCCAAATAATGGGAAAATTGATTTTTAAAAAAAAAAGTCTGATGTGTCTTTAGCAGGCAGCTCCTAGGAATCCAGGACTCCAACCTCTAAGGTGAATCACTTGAAATCATGCAGATAGATACTACTGCATGTCAGTCCCGTATTTACTACTAGGAAGATTAGTTTCATACTCAGATGGTTGATGACTGAGGTGGAGTTTCCATTTTCCAACAAAAGGCACTGAATTTACACAGTGAGGGTGAGGGAGCCCTGGGCCAGGCTGCCCAGGGGGTGTGGAGTCTCCATCTCTGGAGATATCCCAGACCCATCTGGATGCCGACCTGTGTGATCAGTCCTAGGGAGCTGCTTTGGCAGGGGGGTTGGACCCGATGAGCTCTCCAACCCCTGTGATTCTGTGAGTCTGTGATTCTGTAATTCCTGTTTAAATACAAACAGATAATTTGGTCATGTTGAGGAGCCAAGGATGATACTTCCATAATTCTTGATACTCACAGTTTCATGTGTTACACTGAGTATGAGATGAAGGAAGTGGAATTCAGTTTCACCAATAATTCTGGCTAAAGTTGTGAGGGAGCAGCAGAATTTTCATTCATTCATTTGTCCATTTTTGTTTGGTTTTGCGAGGATGAGGTAGACTAAAGATCCTATTTCAGACACCAGTCTAGGTTATCTGTGGCCAGAAAATTTGTTTTATTCTGAAAATGTTTATCACATTGTCCAGAACTAAACCAGAAAAGCCTTGACAAACCAAACAAATAATCAAAGTGAATTGTATCTGGGGTACTTTATTCTGTCACTCCCCTATGAGAGACACCAGAGTTGCCCAGGCTGTGGTTCTGTCTGGGCAGGGAGCTTTGGGTCTGGGACAGGGGCTTGGATTCCAGGGAGGGAGCAAGGGTTTGTTAGTATTTAAGGATATTTAGGATGGTAGGGATTTTGTAAGTGAAGCTGATCTGAGCTTTAAAACTCTTTGTTTCTGAAAACAATAATTTTTCACTTCACCCAAAATTTAAATTGCCTATTCAGTTATGACAACATATCCTCTTTTAGACAGCCAGTGTGTGAGCTTCTGCAGCTTGAAGCCACTGTTTTACCTCTTTCTGACAGTAGAGACAGGGTGCAGTCTCTTCCAGGTATCTCCTAGTTGCATTTCAGCAGTAGTTTTCTGGTAATTCCTCTCTGCCACACTGTACGTGGGGTTTTTGGGCATGAGAGACATTTCACACCAGAGATCTAGGTGCAAAGGTACAAAACCTTTTCACATCTGTAGAAAAACCACAAAAAATTATTAATTTACCTGGGGTGGGGGGTGTGTGCATGCTTCCAGGCATTACTTGGCTGGATGTAGTTTCTTGAACACATCTGGTTCTGGAGGTGCATGCGTGACTGTCAAACCCCTGACACCTGATTTTCCCTGGCAGTTGTTTGGTTTGGTTTGGGGTTTTTGGGTTTTTTTTGTCTTTTGCAGTTACTCTTGTGGTTTTTTGACCATTTTTTTCTCTGCAGAAAACATGCCCCCACTTCAAATACCCACCTCCAGTTTCCACCCACTTTTTAATTTAGAAGACTCCTCTACAGAAAGCCAAATTCTTTCTGTGCCAGTAGTATTAAGATGCATTTTTCTAGGTAAATTCAATCTCTCTCCCCACTATCTCCTCCTTTTACTGACTGTTGTAATCTATTAACATTCCCAGCTATTTTTTGGTAAGTATAGCCTGTCCTCAGTATGTGGGTGGAGACAGAGAGGAAGCTATAGGTTTTTCCTTCATTTAATTTAATTCTCTGATACCAGTGGGAGTGTCTGTGTGAGACTGTTCTCAAATGGAATGAGTGCTGTTTAGGATAGATGGTGGGCAAAGAGGTATTCGTTTGCAAGTGCCAAGGTGTTTGCTGTCCCACCTTCTCTTCAGGGATAAATTGAGACAATTCAATGTATGCTCTGACCCTAATTTTAATCCTATTTAAACAAATAATTTTGCCCTGTGCCTTTCCTCATTATAAATTCACCTCCTCGTGTATCTGTGGCCAAGGCACAGAGACAGTTACTAACCAGAATAAATTGTACAATTCACATTTGTGAATTGTGAATTGCAATGGTGAGAAGGAACCCTGCATTACTGGTTCGAGTAGAGCTCTCTGAATGCGGACAATGGGCACCCAAGCCTGTACTGAACATTTGGGGGGAGGATTCCTGTGTTGCTGGGGAACTAAGGAAAGTGCCGCCCTGTGCTGGTACGTGGGCAGAGTGTGGTACCTGCAGCTGAGGCTGGCAGCGCAGCCACAGCTGGCGGGGAGGTTTCTGCTGGGGTCTGCACATCTCTTGGCAGGAGCACAGCGGGGCTGGAGGGGCTGCCGTCTCCTGGTTGGATTCACTCTGGCTCCCCAGCTGCACCCCCCTGCCTGCCTGCCTGCACTGATGAGCATCCTCCCTACAGGAGTGTTTCTCCAGAGCGTGGTCGGTGCTGGCTGACATCCCAAGAAGCCCCTAAACAATTTAGAGAGGCTTGAAAAGTCTCTCTGCAGGCTCATGGTATCGGAGATGAGGCACAGCGTAGGCTGGTCTCATTTCAGCACCTGGTGCCTGCAGGAGAGGGCTGTCCGGTGTGCCGTGACCTTGCAGTGTTGTGGAGTGGGCACCGTTGGGGTCATCGCCCACAGCCTGCATGCAAGGTCGGGTGTAGGATCCCTCCTTGGGCTGCATCTACATGGGTGTGAGCCCTGGCTTAGCTGTCATCACAGCTCTTCTTTTGTAAACCTAAGAGCACAGTTGCACAATTTGTCTTTGGGCCCTCCAGTCAAAAGGGCAAAGATGTGTTGGAAGAAGAGAGCAGCTTTCGGCGGACAGTTCTGTTGTGTGGTGCGGTGCAAGTCCTCAGATCACAGGTGCCAGGTCACTGCCGGTTAAACTTGAAAGGTCTCTCATGCAGCACGTTTGTTGTAGGGGAACACTGATCTACCAAGAAAGCTTCTTACTGGGTGGCAAACACTTTTGTTTGCTTGCTTGTTTTAAAGTCATTTCTTATTTAAAATGCTGGATACTGTTAGTGAAAAAGAAGTAGCATTATCATACAGCGTGGAATACACATCTCTCCTAGGCAAGCCACGCTGTTTGGTTTTCATCTTTCATAGCACAAAATCTATAGTTATTTTCTTTTTAAACCTTTCAGTTATTTCTGTCAGGTATTGATAAGTGGAGAATTTCCTTCCCACCTCTGTTTAATGCAGTTCCCTTCAGGCCACTCACACATATGGTGCAGAGTTATGACCAATGTTTATCTAAATGATACTCAGGAATGTACTTCATATTCAGCAGTGTGCTTTTACATTTGAAGGCGTTCTTTTTTAATTTTAAATTAAATGTTTGGGGTTTTTTTAATTGTTCACTGACAAACCCGGCATCTCAACTAATTGTACTCTGCCATAATGCATACTATCCCCAAGGAATGGGAGATTTGCTCAACTAGAGCAAACCCCATCTCCAGGCTTGGGTAAAGTGGAGCTGGCACTTTCATTAGCTCCAGGGATACCCACTGGGGTCACTGGGGCACACAAGCCCCCCCAAAACCAGGCAGATTAAGGCCTCAAGGAGCAACACTCACCAGACTTTGTGGAAGCTGGGATGTTTGCAAGTGCATCTTAATTTCCATTCGCAGTGTTTGCATGAAATCCCAACTCAGAATTCATAAAAGGTACAAAGAATACACGCACCTTTCTAAAAATGCCTATCTGTAGAGCTGGCTATATTTCATATTTATGTCATTTGAGTTTTCAGAAGTGTTGAGCAATTGCTGTTCCTATTGATTTCAGTAGGATTGATGTGAATATACAACACGTCTGGAAATCAGACCAATAATGCATATGCTTAGCTATAAAACAGGTTACTTGATACTGTCTGTCACATGTAATTTATTGATTTTTCTTCCCTTGTTCTTTGAAGGCAGTATAAAATCTGGATGTTTTTGTTTTTTACTGTTTGTTTATTGCTGAGTTATTTCAGCCAACATGTGTTTTTCAGTATTAGGTCTATTCATCATGAACATCAACCCATTAAGTTTGTAAGTGCGTCACAGTTTTCCCACCTAGATCAAAATGAGAGTCTGGAACAGCCTACTCTTTCTAACTTAACAAGCTGGGTTTATTTTCCCCTGCAATAATATGACCAGCTTTAAATTCCTCAGGCCGGAAAGCTTGGCAGTAAAGTCCTGTGCAGGGCTGAGGTTTGAAGCATGAGGTTTTTCTCCAAACGAACATGGCAATTGACATCTCTTCTACTGAGTACTGTTGGAAATTACTCATCTAGAAGCACAAGGCTGTTGTCAGGAAAGTACTTTTCATATGGTAAGGACATGGACTGCAGCCCCATTTTCCTAGAGGGCAGGTCACTGCCTAGCTTCAGTTGAAGATCTCATCATAGAAAGCCATCCTACAAATCCAGTCACTTTGGGTGACACTGATCAGAAAACACAAGCGTTTTATTGTCTGGTCTTAATTTTCTCCTTTCTTAGTGGTTCTTCTGGCTCAGAGTTGTTAGATGGCCAAAGAGCTGAAACAAAGCTCCACAGAGAGCAAAGCACCACTCTAACATTGTCTACCAGTACAGGAGCAAATATGCCTTTGTCTGAAGCAGCAGCTCAGAGGAGAGGTCTTGGCAAAACTCACTTTGTCCTAGTTTGCCACTGCCCCACTTTTAAGGGCACTTGCTCCTCCAGACTGGCCCACACCATCGAAACAACTTGATTCTGCACAAGCTGAATATCCTGTGGGAAAGTGCTGCCTGTCCTTGTCAGTGCTGGCTTCCAGGGCTCCCAGCTCACCGTGCCGGATGCGACCCTTAAATGAATTTTATGAATGAGCTAAATGGATTGTAATTGATGACTTAATCGTCACTTGAAACTACAATTCAGGAACATGAAAATGAGCACAGTAAAGCATTAAATTAGGTCACAGAGATCTGGTCAGTTCATGGAGAAAAGGCTCTCCCTGTGTAATTTCAGCATCTGCATTCAATGAGGGTCTCCGAACAGCAGCTAGGCCGTTTGCGATGCCCAGTTGAGGGTGTGGGGAAGGCGCTTGAGCCGAGTCTCTGGCCGCACGTGCCAGAGGGAACTTGGCATAACAGGCTGAGAACAGGTGCCTGCTGTATTTGAGGGCTGCCTGATCGAATGGGAGGGAGGAAATCATAAACCCAGGAAATTCATCCCAAGCATTTCATCCCCCCAGAAAGGCTTTTCCGCTGGCCACATCTCCACGACCGGTTCAGAGACTGGATGCTCCAGTCTGTTTGGTACAGGAAGTGCCCTCCGTGCTAACAACAACAAAACACAAGGAAGTGAAAACATCTGTATATATAGATGAGAAAAGGGCTTTCCTTGCATGTATCACAGGCACCTTTATGGAGGCTGATGCTCTTCCACCGTTCCGGGCGGGATCCTTGGCTCTGCAAGTGCAGGAGCAGGGCAGTCCTCGTCCTCTTACAGGAGGGAGGCTGGCAAATCTGCCAGGGGTCTGCTCAAGATGTTGCAACATTGTATCCTTAGGTTTAGGTAAAAAATTAATCAGGCAAAGCAGCTAACCACTGTGTTTTGTCTCTTTGTTTTGTATAATCAAGTATTGAAATCATGATAAATGTTGACATCAAGTAGCAAGAAGCACAGAATAGAATTGTGAGAGGGTAAGGGCAATAGGGTCATACAAAGTTTGTGCTCTGGCTAGCACAGTGTGAAGAAATGTTAGTAAGGATTAGCATAAGTAATACCATTTATTATAACTAATTTAATAACTAATTATTATAAGTAATAATTATTCTACTAGGATTATTTTCCTAAGGGCTTTGTCACTCCTTATGTTTGAAAGCTGTACATGTCGTAGCTGAAACTCTAATTTTATAGCGTTCTCTCAGCGTGACTATTGCATCCGTGATGCGTGCATGTGACCCTCTATACCACTCTGGTCCTTTACATCTGTCTTACCACGTGCCTTCTTGCTAAATGCTCTGTAGGTATCCACGCAGGCAAGAATGGCACAGGACCCTCTGGGTAGCAGGGTAAGCATGAGCAGCAAGCTATTGAGATCTTTCTGTTAATTCATTGATGTATCATCTTCCAACCTTCCTTAAAACAGACTGAATGTGTGTCTGAACGTTTCTGAAGAGAAAATTGCTAAGCAAAATATATGTATAATCCTAACTGTTTGGTAGGAATAGGGTGAGTTATTATTGATTCACAGAGCACGACAAAACATCACTGCATGAATTAGCAAACAGCTGTTTCTAATTTGAGTTTAGAACTGTACACAGAGGAACTTGTTTTAGTGTTCACTCCTTTCATTTATAATGAATTTTAATCACCGCTACAGGTGAGAAAAATGTAGAAACAAGCTTGTATCTTGTGGAAGAAACAAAGGAGAGACAGATGCTAACAGATTTACAGTCTGTGATAAAAGGAATGTTTTGGTACACTTTACATGTAATTAGAGTGCAGCTGTTTTCAGTCCCAAGTCCATGATGCACAGCAGAATATAGTATCTGCTGCTTTTCCAAAGGGAGTAAAGAAAAACAGTGATTCAACTCTGAAAGCATTTAGTTTATTCCTAGATCTAACATAAAACTTTCTCTTCCACCCCTTATTATGCCATTTATTGAAGTGTGAAATAACTTATTTAAGGATATGCTAATTTTTGTTACCAGCAAAATACAGACTGTTTGACATAAGAAAAAATAATGATAAAAATAACTTTCTGATTTTATCATCTGTATAGAATTATGTATCATCCTCTTCATTACTGAATCGTGGTATCTCTGCTAATGGGAGACAAGGGCTCAGATATGCATTACTCTGGCTGAACAAGTTTCTGTATATCAGCTAGCTTCAACAGACATCTTTGTGTGTACTTCTAACTTGGAACATAAAAAAGACTAATTAGATGTATCTTTGATCACTACAGAAAGGTTTAAACAAAGACAATGAGGTTTAAACCGTCCGTGTGTAATAGTTTATCTGCGTCAGACATGCCAGCAAGTTTAATGCTTGAAATGCTGCACTACATCTTGTGCTGATTTTGTATTCCAAATACCAAGTTACTCTCTGCATGAGAAGAAAAATTAGATTATATATACTTTCCATTGAGCCAGACGCCTGTCTGTCTTTTTTAAAAACTTCACTTAAAAACGAATTGCAGTGTAAAGCTGCGAAGTTGGAAAAAGTCACTAACTGTTCGTAATTTAGTCCCAAAAAATGCTTACCACATAAGCATATAATTAGGTATAACTGCATTTTTCTCAAGTCACAGATAATAATGAAAGCACTGCCTGTGGTGCCACTTATATTAGCACCTCTTAGTGTTTTATCCAATTTTAGGTTTGCTTTGAACAGTTTTTATATATAAATATATATATATATTTAAAATGGCATAGTGCCCTAAAATAAAAAGGTATGAAGGCTGTTTTGTGAAAAAGTTGATGTTGCTCAAGTCTGAAAACGCGTAGAGTTCTTTGGGACTTCACAGGGCCTCTCCTTAATGCCTTGGCTACAGGGGGATTGGCCAGTTCTGGGGGGCAGTTGCATGACATTTTTATAGGTATAGTAATAAATCAGTTGAAGAAATCTTTTTTCCATGATTTCATGAAGCGTGTTTGGGTGCACATTAACACTGGGGTTCAGTCACAGCCCGGCGCTTACACCACCATTTGGAGATGGGTGCAGCATCACCCTAAAAAGGCTTTGCTTGCCATGGAGCCGGTGGTTCACCATCCAGGGTTGCTTTGCATGACACAACAAACAAACAAACACAATCAGGGAAGCTGATGTATGCACAAAAATTGAGTTTGGGATATTAATGGTACTTTTAATTCTTTACTTAGTTATAACTGTGTAAGTAAAAAGCTGTCAGAGGGCACTGAACCCACTGAAACTAAACCCGTTTGCTGCGTAAGCTTGATTTGCATTATTTCACACCAGCACTGCGGTGTAAATGAACAGCGTATGCAATGGGAGGGTCTTACTATAATCCATTGTAATGATCTACCGTTGGCTTCAGTACCTAGGGCAGCAAGGCAGAATTTGCTGTAACCAGTACTGAAGATTTCTCAGCCCTCAATCTCTGTGCTGTATTCTCATGGTTAAGCATTCGTGATAATAATAATTATTGAAATGGATAGCATTTCTATTGGGCCTTCCATCTGAGGATGTCTCGGGGTTTCACAGCTATACAGTAGTAAGCCCTACAATTTGCCCCTGAGGAGCAGATGACTTTTTTCTATTATGGAGATGAGGAACTGAAACACAGTTCAGAAGCGTGTGTTGCGATGCCAAAAGTAACTTACTTTTTTGGGTGCTAGAATTCCACTGACTCTCAATAGCCCAAGGCAATTTGAGTGCTGTGACCATTTGAAATTTGCGTGCCATGGAGAGGGCTGGAGAGAGCCAGGAGTCTGAGCCCAAACAGCAATCCTTTCCTCTACAGTTGGTTCTTGCCTTTTGTTTTTGTTAATGTAACTACTTCTCTTGTGTGCTAGTGCTGTGCTAGAGATATAAACCTGATAGAGTAAGCGCACCTTCCAAATCTAACCTCCTTGGTTTATTGTCCTGTACAGACATGCCTTCTGGGCTCAGGAGGGGAGTCTCAAAGCTGCATCTTTGGCCAAACTGTGGATGTTTTGATGAAGCCCGGGCAGGTTTTGGGGCTTCTTGTGAACCCTGTGGTGCTCAGTCTGTGCTGCTGTTTGCACACCAACCAGCTGGAATAAACTGGCCCCCCACACCGTGCTGGCCACATTGCCATATGCCCATGGGGTGGGGGGACATATGGAAGCCCTGTGGAAGAGCAACCTGAACCCTCCACATGTAGGGGAGGCAGAATAGGGAGGTTGTTCACTGGAGGGGAACCCTATGATGCTCTACATTGGTAAACAAGGTTTTAGGCAAGGTCTGGGCCAGCAAAGAGGTCTCTGTCCGTACCTTTTGTTCCTAAAGAGAAAAAGCAGCCGGCTGGGGGGTAGCCTGGGTTTGTGCAGCCTGTGCCCACAAACGCTGACCCCAGGGCCAGGGCTGCACGGGTGACCGGGCAGCTGAGCAAGCTGTCCCTCTGCAACCCCTTCAAATGCAGCTCAGCTCCAAGTCTGGTGGGACTGCAATGTTTCCAGCTAGCCTTGAGCAGGGCGATGGGGGAAAGTGTTTGCACAGACTGTGAAATTATGTCTGGTTGACTTTATTTCTATTAGCGAAATAACTGTGAAATAATAAATGTATCAGCATCATCACTGTATGCTGAGACAGCAGTGCTGCTTACTCCTGGCAATCTGTGATGTGCTTTATGTCTCCTTCTGAAGAAAGATCACGTTTTTTTAAGACTTCATTTTATTGTTTTAGCTTCATGAGTGTATTTCTGAACTTGGCTCATGTTATCTGGAAGATAAACAGAGAATGAAGTATGATTTATACTACAGTTTGGCCAAATTGCCGTTATTAGAAGGAAAAATACATTTATTGAATGCATTGAGCCTGGAATTAGCTCCTCAGTGATGATGATAAATGCTTGCAGTCCCGTAAACGTGCTGAACATTAAGTTGCTAAATTACTGTACCACGTTGAGATTGATTATCAAGTTTGGCCCTTTAAGCTTCGTGACCCACACATATATCCTGAGGACTACTGACATCCTAAGGCTTCCTTAATGCTCTTTTTTTTCCTAATTAAACTTTTTATTGAATTTTCTTACCCTTTTAATACTTGTTTTGATTCTCTTATGCACAAGTGACAAAAGCCTTGCACCAGCCATGTGATTCTCTATTTTAGAACAGTCCCACTTTGCAGGATTAGCCATTTTTAATGACTTTAATCTCCTTTTTGAAAGTGATTTTTCTCATTCTGCTACATTCCTTTGATTGCATTAATGTAGAATTATTATTCTAACCAGCATTGCCAGACATGTCACACCACATCTAAAATATATCTTCCCACTAAAATATTACTCTGGTAAAATACCTTAGAATTTCCTTCTCAGTTCATTATAGGTCTTTTTTTCAATTTAATATGGCAACTTAAAATTAACAGGGCTATTTTTCATTCCATAAAGAGATTAATGATAATGAGTTTTCCCTAATTTTTTCAGTTTAGACCTTTAGTAATTTAGTATCTTGTTTGTCAGGAAGGCAAGGTAGGTTGTTCTGGGGGCTTAGAGTTTACTAATTCTTTTTAAATCATAAAAGTATGATAAAATGGTGCAATAAAAAGAATCTGTAAGTTAAACATGAAAATCAGTGGAAGGTGTAAATCAAGCTAACAAAAGGAGAGAATTTTGCTCATCTATGTCTATGTAAATGTTTCCACTTTTATGACAAATCCAGCTTTTCAATCTGAGAGATGTTATTATTTTTTAATCCAAATTATATTAGCACAGCAATGTCTTTGTGCATCACTCACAAAGTAATACCAGCTTGCTTTGATTTTGTTTTTTAATAGCCCAATATGTTTGAATAGCAGCAGCTGGAGGGGAACTGGCCCTGTTTGAATGTTAGAGTGCGTTTTGAGGTAGATCGGTTCATTTCAGAGCAGAAAGAGACCTTCCAGAATATCAGTTCAGTTTGCATGGTTGGCCAGTGTGGTGGCTGCTGGCAGAGGCGCGTGTGGATGTAAGGAAGTTAAATCAGTTGGCCCCGCCTGTGTTACCAGTGGATTTGGCCCATTGCAGCTACAGTTACAAAGCTGAACAATGAACCTTTATTCACAGGAGCTCTTGTATGTACTCAGGGCTCTCACCGGTGCAGTCCTGACGGGCTCTGCGTGTGTTGCCCAGCACAGGGCAGGACAGTCCTGGGGATAAAGGGCGGATATTTAATATGCATAGGTTTTTATAATAATTTCTGCAAAGTGGATGTTTTTACCTTATTTTAATTACAGGCAGTAAGCCCGAGCAGTAAGTAACACAATGGTGGTCTGCTTTTTCCCTGTTGTTGGTTTTCTCTCCCCCTCCCCCGTTAGACAGCAGTGGTGGGAGCAAACGCAACATGTGCTGCCCTAGTTCAGGCCAGCATCCCCCCCTTGCTCCCCTTTGTCTCCTTTCCCCTGGAGGAGCCCAGCTGGCGAGAGGAGGGAATTAGCCGGCCCAGAGCTACCGGCACCTCCCCGGGGCCCCTAATCCAGGCGCTGGCAGCCGGCTGCCTCCTTCCCTCCGACGGCCCGTGGCCGCAGGTCCGTGGGGACGGAGCCCCGGATGCNCGAGGCTTTGTAGCCGCCGCAGAGGGACAGCGGCCTCCCTGCTTCACGGTCGGGGGAACGAAGCCCGAGAAAAGTTTACGTAAAAATCAGGGGCTCGTCGGCTGCGTTTTAAGTTCGGGCTGGACCAGGCTCAGACTTGAGCACAAAGACCCTGAGCATCTTAGAGGCGTGGGTGCTCGCCAGGAGCCGGGGCGCAGTTCCGTGGGGGAGGAGCCGCGTCCCCGGTGTTCCGCGTCGCTCTGGAGCAGGCGGCTGAGTTCAGGGGGGGCGCGCGGAGACCTCCCGGGGGGCGCGGGCCGGGCCAGCGGCGCCCGTCCTGAATCCCGGCAAACGGGCGGCCCCGTCGTGCCGGCGAAGTTGTCTGGTGTGAGAGTACTTGGCTTGGTTTGTGCGCGCTCCCTTTTCCTAGGCAGCAAAGGGAGGGCTCTGCTAAAGACGCGGTGCCACAGGAGCTGGGTTCTTGTGGTGTTGTCCTCATGAGCCGAGCCTTGCTTGGAGAGCTGCTCGCCGTACATGTGCTCTCCTCGGCTGGTGACTCTGGAGTTGGCAGGCTGGCGGAGTGCGCGTGTGGCAGCCTACGCGCACAGTTGGGGATTTTTTTATTGGGTTGTTTTAGTAAGAGCTGAAGTAGGAACATTAAATGTTTTATAAAGACAACGTATCTGGAGAACCGGTTTCTTTTCCGAATCTCCAAGTGTGTATGTGGTCAGCGCCTTCCCTCATTTACATGAACTTTATTTTTGCTTCATGCAGTGGCTCCGTTTTGTATGGGACTAGTGGTATTTTTGCTTCACTCAACATCTCCACGTTTGTTGGAATTAGGTTATTTGAAATCGCTCTCTTCTGTTTCTAGTTAACAATTCTGTTTATGAAAGCAGCCAACACTTTATGTATTTTTCCTAAAATGACTGTTTTGCTGCTGGAGTTAGTGCTGGGTTTCTTTATGGTAATATCAAATTATAAAATATTTTCCAAAGCCTCATATTGAGCAAATGAAATGGTTATTAAAGCAGAGGCTGGGCCATTGTTGGTTTATCCTGAAGTTGATCATTTTGTGATGTCTTGAGATCTCCAATGGTGATTTTCTGGGCTTTTAAAATTTGTTTGGTTTTGTACCAAGCAGGCGAGATTACCTTTCATACAAATGAATGTGGTAATGGTGCAGATCTTTTATAGGATTTTTTTTTTTTTGGAGGTGTCTCAAATCTGATGCTTTCGTGGCATCTAGATGTTCATCTCTGCTTTTGAGCAGCCTTCCGTTCTGGTAGTTCTGAGATAGAACAGAAGGATTTTGTTTAATGGAGACATTACTTAAAATCATCTTGATGTAGCATTTAAAAAGGTCCACAAAATCACAGGTGATCACTTAACACCGTAGCTTTTAGAAATGTTTGTATTGCTTCATTGCACATTGTGTTTTGCTTTCTTTATTCATTGTTTATTGCTTTACAGTACAGTGAGCAGGTGTTAAACCTGCTAAAGAAAAACATTTTTTATTAATACTGTATGTTGGCATATTCGTGAAATATGTGTACAAATGTATTTTTATTTCTCTCTCTCAAATCTCCTTTGAAATTCAAGAGAGATTTTTTTAGTTGATTTTTTTTTAACTGCTGTAGTAGCAGAAGCCCATAGTGTTGTTGAGAGCTTTGTCCTTATTTCACAGATGCACTGGGAATTGTTTTTAATCTCCTTTCTGCTTTCCCATTACAGATGGTGATGACGACCCACAACTCTCCTGGGTGGCTTCATCTCCCTCCAGCAAAGATGTTGCATCACCCACTCAGATGATAGGAGATGGGTGTGATCTCGGCATCGGGGAGGAGGAAGGGGGGACTGGCCTGCCGTATCCCTGTCAGTTTTGTGATAAGTCCTTCATTCGCCTGAGCTACCTTAAGAGGCACGAGCAGATCCACAGTGACAAACTACCTTTCAAATGCACCTACTGTAGCCGGCTTTTTAAGCACAAGAGAAGTAGGGATCGCCACATAAAGCTTCACACGGGGGATAAAAAGTACCATTGCCACGAGTGCGAGGCTGCGTTCTCTCGCAGCGACCACCTCAAAATTCACCTGAAAACCCACAGCTCCAGCAAACCGTTCAAGTGTACTGTCTGTAAACGGGGGTTTTCATCTACCAGCTCATTGCAGAGTCACATGCAAGCCCATAAAAAGAACAAGGAACATATGGCAAAGACTGAGAAAGAGGTGAAGAAGGATGATTTTATGTGTGATTACTGTGAAGAGACATTCAGTCAGACTGAAGATTTGGAGAAGCACGTAATGACACGCCACCCACAGCTTTCCGAGAAGGCAGATTTGCAGTGTATTCATTGCCCTGAAGTATTTGCAGACGAAAACTCGCTGCTCTCACACATTCATCAAGCCCATGCCAACAAAAAACACAAGTGCCCTATGTGCCCAGAGCAATTTTCTTCAGTGGAGGAAGTCTATTGCCACTTGGACAGCCACAGACAACCTGACTCCAGCAATCACAGCATCAGCCCCGACCCAGTCTTGGGGAGCGTGGCATCTATGAGCAGTGCAACGCCCGACTCCAGCGCATCAGTGGAAAGAGGATCCACCCCAGATTCAACCTTAAAGCCTTTAAGAGGACAAAAGAAAATGAGGTCTGTGGACAGAGAGGAAGGCCAGAACTGGTCTAAAGTTACTTACAGCTGCCCGTACTGCTCGAAGCGTGACTTTAACAGCCTCGCTGTTCTGGAGATCCACCTGAAGACCATTCATGCAGACAAACCTCAGCAAAGCCACACGTGCCAGATCTGCCTTGATTCCATGCCTACACTATACAACTTGAATGAACACGTGAGAAAGGTGCACAAAAACCACGCCTATCCCATGATGCAATTTAGCAACATTTCTGCCTTTCACTGTAACTACTGCCCAGAGATGTTTGCAGATATCAATAGCTTACAAGAACACATCCGTATTACTCACTGCGGCCCAAATGCTACCCCTCAAGATGGCAACAATGCTTTCTTCTGCAACCAGTGCTCCATGGGCTTTCTGACTGAAGCAACCTTGACTGAGCACATTCAGCAGACTCACTGCAATGTAGGAAATTCAAAATTGGATTCCCCTGTCATTCAGCCAACACAGTCTTTTATGGAAGTTTATTCATGCCCTTATTGCACAAACTCCCCCATTTTTGGCTCCATCCTGAAGCTTACAAAGCATATTAAAGAAAACCACAAGAACATTCCTCTGGCACACAATAAGAAGTCAAAAGCAGAGCAGAGTCCAGTTTCTTCTGATGTTGAAGTCTCTTCCCCTAAAAGGCAACGGCTTTCTGCTAGTGTAAACTCGGTGTCTAATGGTGAATACCCGTGTAATCAGTGTGATCTAAAGTTCTCAAATTTTGAAAGTTTTCAAACCCATCTAAAGTTGCATTTGGAGTTGCTGTTAAGGAAACAGTCTTGCCCTCAGTGTAAAGAAGACTTTGATTCCCAGGAGTCTCTTCTGCAACATCTCACCGTACATTACATGACAACTTCGACTCATTATGTATGTGAGAGCTGTGACAAACAGTTTTCTTCAGTGGATGATTTGCAGAAGCATTTGTTGGATATGCATACTTTTGTGTTGTATCACTGCACCCTTTGCCAGGAAGTTTTTGATTCCAAGGTATCTATCCAAGTGCATCTGGCAGTCAAGCACAGCAATGAAAAGAAGATGTATCGTTGCACAGCCTGTAACTGGGATTTTCGGAAGGAGGTGGATCTCCAGATCCACGTGAAGCATAGTCACTTGGGGAATCCATCGAAGTCTCATAAATGCATCTTCTGTGGTGAGACCTTTAGCACAGAGGTGGAACTGCAGTGCCACATCACGACTCACAGCAAAAAATACAACTGCAAGTTTTGTAGCAAAGCTTTTCATGCCATCATCTTGCTTGAAAAGCACTTGCGGGAAAAACATTGTGTTTTTGATGCTAGCACTGAAAATGGTACAGCTAATGGCATGACCCCAACAAATAAGAAGACAGAAGGGTCAGATATCCAGAACATGTTAATGAAGAATCCAGATACTTCCAACAGTCACGAAGCCAGCGAGGATGATGTAGATGCTTCTGAGCCCATGTATGGCTGTGACATTTGTGGGGCTGCCTACACGATGGAGGTCCTCCTGCAGAATCATCGTTTGAGAGATCATAACATCAGGCCTGGGGAGGATGACTGTTCTAGGAAGAAAGCAGAATTCATCAAAGGTAGCCACAAGTGTAATATCTGCTCAAGGACCTTTTTCTCAGAAAATGGCCTGAGAGAGCACATGCAGACCCATCGAGGTCCAGCTAAGCACTACATGTGCCCCATCTGTGGGGAGCGCTTCCCATCGCTCCTGACCCTGACGGAGCACAAAGTCACTCACAGCAAGAGTTTGGATACAGGGACGTGTCGGATCTGCAAGATGCCGCTGCAGAGTGAGGAGGAATTTATCGAGCACTGCCAGATGCATCCAGATCTCAGAAACTCCCTCACCGGGTTTCGCTGTGTTGTCTGCATGCAGACGGTCACGTCTACCCTTGAGCTGAAAATTCATGGGACGTTCCACATGCAGAAATTGGCAGGAAACTCTGCAACCTCATCACCCAACGGCCAGGCCTTGCAGAAACTCTACAAGTGTGCGTTGTGCTTGAAGGAGTTCCGGAATAAGCAGGACTTGGTAAAGTTGGATGTGAACGGCCTTCCCTATGGCCTGTGTGCTGGATGCATGACCAGGAGCACCAATGGACAGTCGTCAGGCTTGACTCCACAGGAGGTGAACGAGAGGCCGTGTGGCAGTCTGAGGTGTCCGGAGTGTAGTGTCAAATTTGAAAGTGCTGAAGACCTAGAAAGCCACATTCAGGTAGACCACCGAGACCTGACGCCTGAGACTAGTGGCCAAAGGAAAGGCACCCAGACGTCCCCTGTTCCCAGAGTAAGTACACCTGAACTTTAAAATGTCTGAGGGACAAAATTTAGGCCTCCAACGTGACTCAGGACTGATCTGATTTTTTTTTTTTTTAAACTGTCACTTCATAAAATTACTTGTGCTACTAAAAACCCAACAAACCAGGAGGAAAGGTAGAGTAACACACATAGACAAAGTAGGTATTTCCCAGCCTTGCAGGTTCCTTAATTCCTAGTGGCAGTGCATCAAATCTTTTAACTGCCCTAGATATACCAACAGAGAGCTGGGACACTTGAACAGTGGGCATTGAGTTTCTCCATGAATTTTGATGCTGCTGAACTGGCAGATCTGGAAGAGCTGGGGCATTTCCATGACAAGAGTAGATACTGAGTACCCACAGCAAACAAACAAAAAAAAATCTCATCTGTCATACTTGAGGAATGAGATTATTTCTTACCAGGGAACTAAACACACAAAGGAGGATAAAGGAAATTTTGAGGAAAAATATAGTGAATTCCATCTTACCCCCAAAATTCTCCCCTAAACAAAATTTCTCTGCTAAAGAGCTTGTCCTTGTGGATGTCTTTCAGAGTGAATGTTGTGAGGCTACTTGGATGTTTGTGTGCATGTGTGTCCCTCTGTGTGTGTGTGAGATTTAAAAAATGATTTCTAAAGGATCTGCTTCATGGCCCTCCTGTAAGATAAATGGTTTTCTTAGCAAAGCTGGAAATTGTTGTCAAATACAGGTTACATATAAGTGTGCTCTCTACTATTCACAGATAGCCTGCTTTCCCATTTCTTAGCTTACAAGATACTTGGGAACATGTGGATCCAAGTAAGGTTTCCGAAGCCTACTCAGGAGATTAATATCATTTGCAGTTTATAGTCTTTTAAAATTATTTGTTGACGCTTTGGTTCAAGAATGGGCCAAGTCAGTCCTTCCTCTGTCAGGAACAGATGGAATGAGAAGTAGATTTTGGAAATCTTCTCGGGAGACCAACAGCAGACACATCTGAGTATTGATATCATCTGACATTTTTAATTAAACATGATGGGGTGAGATTTTCAAAAGTATCTAAGGAAATTAGGCACCCAACTCCTAATGAATAATTCTAGCCGTAGATGCCTGTTTATGTCAATCTGCTAATTAAAGCACCCACAAACACATCTTACTGCATTAAAAGAGCCTGAAAACACCATTCAGCTGCAATACCAGTGGCTCGGTAGGTAAGAGAAGACCCTAAGTACATCCTGCGAATGTAGGCTGAGATGCCTCCAATAGAGCTGGTCCAGTCTGTGCCCCCAGCGGGACTTGTTAGCTCTGGGGCCATGCTGGGCAGCGGTGTCCAGCTGAGCTGGGCTGTGCACGGCCAGCTCGGAGCATGGCTCTGCCTGCCCTGGCACCCACTGGCCTTAACGCACCCATTCCAGGCTTCCATCCCACAGACAGGTTCTTTTGGGTTTTGTGTAGGTTTTTTTCCTCTTCCCTGTTTCAGTAAAACGACTGGATATTGTTCCCTCTGGGTACCGTAAATGTGTGACTAAGCCTCCAGACACACGCCCCTAATTCTACAGAAGAATATGGAATGGAAAAGTCCCTCCTCTGGTGTGATGCCTTTTGAGAGTTCAGCTGGGACTCTTGCTAGGTCATCATTCTCCTTCTTCCTCCTCAGGTCTTTATTTTCTTCGAAATTCCTTAAAACACCCCTGTTCTCTTAGGTAGGACCAGTTCTTATTTCACATGGCCATACCTGTAGCATAAAGTGTTACCTTTTCTTTCCTGTCGACTGTCAGAAGCAGAATATGTCGCCATTTTCTTCTCCGATTTCTTGCTTTAACTCTTTATTTTCAGTGAGAGCTTCTATACTTGGTCTCTCAGGGGAGAGTTTTAAGTTCTTCAATAAGGTAAATGCTTTGAATTTCATCCCATGAAAGCAGGTCTTACTTCCTTTGTAGAAGATAATGAAAAATCAGCATTTGCGATAGTGGCAAATTGTACCTTCAACAGGTGTCTGTGACCTGCACATATGCTAATATTGGAGACCTTTATGGTATGCATCCCAGGGATAGATATATTGTTATTAGGAATAATTCATTATCTCACCCTTCATTATAGGTACAAGACCTGAATTCTGATAGCAGTTCATGTGGAAACTATCAGTGTTTCACTCAGGTTTCTTGAGGCAGTGAGTACGCTTTGTGCCTGCCTAGCACAGGAGTTTTCAAATAAGTGGGCTGTGTTTTAAACAGTGCTAAATCCCTCTATTGCAAGAAGAGAGTTTGCTTAACTTCAAGCAAGTTGAACACGATCTCTTGTTAGCATGCCGTGCACGGGTAAGATACCATTTTGCTGGAGCAATCTTCAATGCACAATGGATGTAATCTGCAGATGTCCAGACAAGACCTGATTCTCTTCAGTTCTTGAGCAGTTCTGCATTTCTTTTTTAAACACCTTATTGATTTTTCTTCCTTAAACAGAAAAGCAGTTGTAGATTAGGATAAGGTACAATCAGAAAGAAAATATGTGGACATTAGATTTTAAATAGTGGGCATATACTTCAGAGTAAATAAGTAGAATGAAATCCAAGCAAATAGAAAAGGTGACAATGACATACAGGATACGTAACTTCTCTGAATGTTGGAAGACACTGCACCAGCAGTTATGTTTCTTGAATTGAATAAGAGAGTGTGGAAATCTAGAGGGAAAAAAAAAGAAAAAGAAAGATTTAATCCCAAAATGGAAGGAGGAAAATATTAGCCCCTCATTACTAGAAAGTGAAAATATTTGGGAGGAAAAATAGAGCTAGAGAAAAATATCACTCCTTTTTAGTGTATGTATTTATATTTGTGTACAGATGAACATGGACATAGCACCACAAAGGGAATATGAATATTTTGTTATATTTTGTTAGGGGTTTTTACTATTGAATTTTTTGAGGTTTTGTTCAGAAAATCAGTTGGAGACAGCTAGATTAGGATGAAAGAGCACTCAATTGCTTGGCAGTCTTAGTGTTGGGGTTTTTTTATTATCCATGAGAATGAAAGAGAAGGCGTATAACCCTTGAAAATGCTGCTGTGTTCTGTTTTCCTCACTTACATTTAAGTATGGCAACCAACCAAGAAGAAATATGTATGATTTCATCACCTGTGTTTCCAGGACATCTAACTAGGATCCAGTCATGATGGTCAACAAAGGCAGATTTCCAGACAGACAAAGTTCTTCCGCCTGTACGTGGAAAAATCTGCATCAGAAGATTTGTATCAGGAGATTTTAAGTGAAGTCAACGCTCTACTTTATGGAACATCACTGAGAAGAATAAATAAAATATTCCCTTTTAGTGAAAGGTTGCTTTAACATCAATTTATGTTTGATTCTTATAGTTATTTCTACATGGGCTTTTCTGTTTGGATAGGACTGAAAGGGTTTTTTTAAGATTAGCATCACAAGTAGAGGTACCATCCCAGCACCTGGCAAGTGTATAGCTCAAGACCATGTTATTCTATTATGATCACATCAGAGGTAATGCTTTCATTTTCCTGAGCATATTTCTGTGTGTAGGAGCTTCAGTTTTGAATATATTTTATTAATTCCTTTTAATATGTCTTTTAGAGGAATGTACATGTCTTGAGAAACATGACTAATTGTTTAGTATCAAAATTCTGGAAACGGCCGCGTTTCAGGCTGCTCTTTCCCTTACAATGAATTTATCCTTATTTTCTACCATAGTTCTTATGAACAATGCTTGTTTAGCATTGACAATGGCAAATGCTTAGACTTCAATTAAATTTCCATCTTGAATGGTGTTACTATATTTAGCCCACCTAGATTATTTGGACTGAAGAGGCAAAGGAATTGGCATAGAAAGTTGGAAGAATGAACCCTATTGTGCTCCTTTACTCAGTTCCTTCTCTCCTGCACGCTTTCTTGGACTCAATTCCTTCTCTTTGTTCTCCCACACACCCTTTCTCTTCCCTTGTAAATCCACTTGAATGGAAGAATATTTTCTTTGTAGAACAGGAAACCATTTCCAGATTTAAAGGAGGACAGTGTGGAAAACCCATGGGAACAACAGTTACTTCAGAAAAGAAACCATAAGCCGCTGTTCTTAATGTTACTATTTTGTGCCAAGGTTAGAATTAAATATCTTATTTAATGGGGATTGAGCTCTCAGCTGAAGGCCGGTTCATCTGCTCTCTTATGTCACCTAGATGCCGTCACTCAGACGTTGTCACCTAGATTCTCTTAGCTTCTCAGCCTGGGCATCTTTGTTGTCACCACATGTCAAGACAAAACTTAAAAAAAGAGATAAATGACCCATTAATAGTATTCGTGAAGCCATGATACCCACAGAAAGAAGATAGTATTTGGTACTACAAATAACACGATCTTGCATTAAATCTACTGCTCACCATTTACTGAGAATGGAATTCTGGTTTTGTGACTTTCTTTTAAAGAGAATTGTTAATAAGCAAAAAGTTCAGTTCTACCATGTCTTGTGTGTACTTTTGAGCTAATCTAGCTACAGTTATTTTGTGACCTGTATGAGGCCATTTATTAACCTCAGTCTATTATCAGGCAGGGTACACTATCACAAGAGCCATCACCTCACTTAAGCTGCTCTTTTGCATGTGTCTCAGCAGAGGCTAAAGATAATACTCCAAGGAAGTCTGAAATCTGCTGGCTTCTCGGAGGGGTGGGCACACTGAGCAGGGTGTTTCATAAGTTTCTGCAATGGTGTGGAGCAGTTTGCACTGGGTCTGTGGATAAACAATGACATCCTGTCTCCAGATCTATTACTAAGCAGCTTTCAGAAGCACTGAAATCAATTAAAAATGAATAATTTGTCTGTGTTTAATATAACTTTAAAGGTTTCAAATAGAGTTAAGCTGAAATATTGTCTTTTTAGCTAGTTACTTAGGGAACCCTCCTAACAGAGGTGAGCGTTGAACAAGGCACAGAGCTTAGTCAGCCTTGAAGTTTTTAAGAAGAGGAAGGTTTCAAGTTTTAAATGTGACCACATGAGCCATTCACCACCCAATCCCAATTTTCTCTTCCCAGATATTTTGTGTTGTGTTTTGTTTGTAAAGTTAGGAGCCTTCAGTGTGTGTATGCCAGTGTGCTGGAGAGGACGTGTGTACGGATGTGTGCTGTGCTCGTCCGCCGGAATAGATTCCCAAGAAAGAGTGCTGCAGAAATCCAGCTGCTTTTCCATTAACAGCCTTGATTTCCGAATGGACTCCAGGAGGATACTTTCTTGAGCTGCCTGGGGATAACTAGCCAATCCAAACTATTTCTTTTTATATGGTTGGCTGTGTCAGGTTTCGGCCAATGGAGTATAGCCTTCCTCCTATTATCATGTTAATCACCCATTGTTATCTTAGCCTAGAAAGCCCTGCCTATGTGCAAACACATACTGTGTACAGAATTCATGGAATACGCATAACATCCATAGAGTGGTGCATTTGTTATTATGGTATTACAGCATGTTCATTAACCTCCAGCAGGCTAACTTGTTGCCATTGATGACATGGGAAGTAGTTAAGAAGCTCTTGGCAGCACCTAATTTGTTCTTTCCTCAGCAGGTGCTCGAGGAAATTGGATCCCATGCTCAGAGGGGGTGACAGCAACTCCTCTATTCAACTCAGAACTTCTAACTTATTACTGCTGTCCTAAAAATGGCATTCTATACCTAAGTGTGGGGTGGAGGCTCTAAGAAAAAACAATGTGCATGTAGAAGTGCACAAAAATACCTGCAAAACACTTTGTTTCAAAAAAGTTAAGGGGATGCAGTTTACCGAATTGGGTTTCTCAGTGCTAATGGCTTGGGAGTCTTATCCATTCCTCTGTTAACTGAGCTTGTGGCCAGCATGTGGAGATTCCACATACCACTTGGCTGGCATCTACTCTAACTGTAAGGATATGGACCACACACTCATGTTCATGCCTGGTGGCAAGTGTTGCAGTAGGAGTTATTCTTTAGGAAGAAGCAGGCACAAAAGGCCCAATTTTTCTAAATGGCATGTCAAAAGACATTTATTTAGATAGCATATTCCCATGCATGTATGTTAGAGCAAAGCATCATAGTCCTGCTTTGGGAAATAAAAAGTTCTCCAAGTGTACAAAAGCTTAGTTTGCATTAGTGCTTGGGGTTTTTTCCTTGTCTTGGATGCCTAACTTGTCAACATGCATTTTAATGTCTACAAATGATTTCTTGGATTTTTTCCTGTCATGTTGCACAAGCACAGACACCACTGTCAATCCCAGTGCAAACCCCATTTTCCCTCTTTGAATAAATGGTTTGTGTAATTGTCTCTTCACACTATCTCCTGACTTCTGCAGCTAAGCCTCCCTGGTACGACTGTGAGATGGAGAAAATACACAACAGAGTGTGCTAGGCATCCATTCTCTATGCTAATGCACTTTTCCCAGCATTTCTGATGGGTCACCATGCAAAATGTATTTTTTTCTGTTGTCCTTCATTTCCCCAAGTAACTGGAGGTGTTTTTGTTACTGTATTTGGAATTTAACTAGAGATGGAAGGTTTTGAGAAAGCTGATCTTTTTCTGAAAACAGAGTTACCTTTCAGTGTGTTTTATTGCGCTCGGAGGGAATTTTTGCTGCAATGGGTTAAATGGCATGAGGAATCTGATTATGGCTCAAGCACTCCACTGGATTTCAAAGTAATATAATTTGAAATTTTCAAAGTTGAAATTTAAAATTCTCCTAAAGCAAGCTGTTAGTTAGAGACTGTATTTATGGTCCCAGAAAAGTTCAGCCCAACTTGGTGTCTTGTTGGGGGATATATGACCCAGTGGAAGAAAGTTGAAGCACGTAACATACTATATTCATGATCACACTTGCCTTATGCTACAGTGCAGTTTTCTCTAATCTCTTTTTGGTTATTAAACAGAAAAAGACCTATCAATGCATCAAGTGCCAGATGACCTTTGAGAATGAGAGAGAGATACAAATCCATGTCGCTAACCATATGATTGGTAAGACATTCTTTAAACTAGGCCACTCATCGGCTGCTTATTTTTTTTTGCTACTCTTTGAAATTCACTATTCTAATAACTTGTTAATATTCATGCTGTAAATTATTTTTTTATCTTTCAAGGAAAATGATTTTGATGTAATGATTCTTCACTTCAAAGCTTTTTAAATATGTGGTTATAAAAGTGTTACTGCTGAGCTTTTTTCCTTATCCTTTTGAGTCTTCATGTAGCATTTTCATTTATATTAAAATCAAACTTTTGACAGTATCTTCCATTTGATAGCTTAAATTTCTCTCTATCCATGTAAAAAGTACTTGCCAGTTGTCAACCACTTAGGAGCAATTATGTTTCAATTCTGTATGTCATGACATTGAATAGATTTAACTGCTAGCATTTTCCCAGCTAAGTGTGGTGAATTCCTGAGGAACATTGTCAAAACAAAACACTTACAGAGTTATTTCAGTGGGTATTTTTCGTCTTTTTCTAACAATTCTGGACTTCAGAAAGTTCAACTTTTCAGACATACAAGTGTTTTAAAAATCAGTGCTTGCTGACTTCTACTGCAGTCCTGTCACAAGAGTTTGTACTAACATGTTACTGTAATCTGATGGGTTGTCTTTCTGCTGCAGCTGTACGATTGTTTTTCTGATGAATGCAAAGAAATGTTTTTCCTGTCTGTACAGATGTTATAAATATATGTGTTGGCCCAAGAGGTCAGTTTATTTTGATGCATAGACCACAAAGGAGTTACTATGCATGCCACTGTAGGCATATGTTGGATGAGATCCTTCCCGGACCCTACAGTGCACTCTGTGTGTCTCGTATGTTCACGTGCAGCATTTATCTCTCAGAAGCATAATGGTTTTCTTTCAGCAATTTTACATTTAGGAAACTATTCTCCCGTCAGTGCATGTATGTAACTCCTATTATCTCTGAAGTGAATTATGCATAAATACCAGAGAGAGAAATACAGACTGACACAGTCTTCACACCCCCACCCCCAAATGAAAAATATAAATGTCAGTCACAATAATTTTCATCTGAGAGCCAGGCAGGAGTTTGAAGTCAATGTCAAGCAGGTTAAGATGAAGATATCTAAAAATGTTTGCTTTTGTAGCAGGTGTTAATGTAATCTCTTGTTTGCAAGCTTGAAGAGTGAGATCCTTGTTAATTGGACCATAGTGAGTTCATACAGCTCCCCCTTAGATTTTTTTTTTTAAGAAGCCTGAAAGAAAGGAGTCCTTAGGCAAGCTTAGCACTTGTTTCAACTTAATTTGTGATCCAGTAGCTAATAAATGATTTTAAAATATTTTAAATACAAAGGTCATGAAGTACTGAGTTGAGGTTCTGCTTGATTCAAGAAGGGAATTTTCCAGCAACTGATGTATGTTTATTTATGTATATTACTGCACAATGATATATATGACATTACAAGCTTCACTATTAGTGCTATTGGAAAACAACTGTGGTAGAAGACATAGGAGGTTGAGAAAAGTGTGATGCTACTGTTTGCAAATAGTACCTCTTGTTTCCTTGCTGTACGTAGGTTACTATACATATTTGTAGGAAGCCTATGTAAATGTAGAGGTGCATATGGACTCAGTTCTGTACACTTAGGACATTGTAAGTGCAAGGACATGGTAAGAAAATATGTGATTATTCTATTGCAGAGTCATGTCATTGTGTCTATTTGCTGTGATACAGACTGGGAATAGTTCAAGCCATCACTTTTTATGGTGGACTTCAGGATAGAGTGAATTATAGAAACCTCTGATAAGGAGCCAAACTTCTCACTCTGGGCATCTCAGTTCACCAGGCACTTGGGTCCCCTCTTCTCCGGGACATGACTGCCTCAAAAAAAGGTGGTGTCAATGCATCTGATGTTGGTATTAGCTCTTTACTGGGGAATACTGAAGGGGGTAGGAGAGACTAGAGGTCACCACTTCTCCAGCAATAAATGCTGTGCAAATTGTTGGTGTTAATTTGCATAGTGCAGAATCAGTAACAGTGAAGAGAATGATGAATGGCCTCTTGGGCTTGCTCCTGTGCCCTTTGTTCAAAGCCGGAGAGCCTTGAGCCCTTGCAAGGCCATAGGAGAGATCCCTGATCACTCAGGCTGGTTTATTGTTTATAAAACAATGGGTGCAAGAATTCCCCTTCTCTCTGTTCCACCAAGTCTAGCCAGGTGGGCAGCAAGGGAAAGAAATTAATACAGCTGTTTCTGCAGCTCAGGCCTGTGTCACAAGGGTTATTAATGTCGTCGTTGTCAATTTAAGATTGCAGGTGAGGGTTTGTTTGTGCTGTCGGCCTCTATGTTCACCCAGAGCAAACACAGAGGTGTCTGGGGACTGGGGGGGAGCTTGCCCTCAGATTGTATCTCCTCAGAGCTTCTGGTCAGACTCATCTCAATGAACTTGTATCTGTCTAAAATTAAGGTGTCTGGTTTAATATAGTCATTGAGGTGCTGTCTGGGGAAAATGAATGATTGATACCAATCTAAGATAAGAGTTTGAGCAGGATAAGCATTTCCAGGGAGAGATTTTTATCTCTCTTTTGAATTTGAAGTGAGCCAAGACAATGAAGTTAGCCTTGATGTGTAATTTTTAGGTAAAAAAAACCCCTTGGCTTTAATAATCCAAGACCTCTCAGCAGCACTTTCTTCTCATACTTTGCAAAACATAAAATTGATAGTTGAGATATCCTAAGCACTTGCTTACAGTATTATTCTGCTCAAGTGACTGTCAACAAAGGAATCCCTGCTCTGTAGCAAGGACACCTCTTTAAGTGTCAGTGTCTGTAATATGATTAAAGAAATCAGTTGTTTCTTAGATCGCAGTCTTAAAAGGTGCTTCCAGTTAAATTGGCGGTGTCTCCCTCTTCAACCTCTCGGTTCCTCAGCCTGGCGTCAGAGGCCCTGCTCATAATTCATGGAGGTAGGGGGTTTATATTTTTCAAAGCAGTATGCAGGGAATTTCCAGTGCTACTCCCACACACCGCTTTGAAAAATTACCCTTCTGCACTCCAGCCCTTCATATCCTGTGCACAAACACGGAGGCACATTGGGTCCTGCGCAGGGTCCCTGGGGAAGGAGCAGGCAGGAGACATCCCCAGGGGAGGTAAGGGGTAGATGTTTTGTTTGATTTTACACTGGGGCCTGTAGGAGGGCTGTAAGCAGCAGAACAGACTCCTCAGCTGTGGTTAGCCAGGAAGGGATCTGTTTAGAAATGTTTTCAGCCAGGGGTGGGGCTCAAGGTGGAATTTTTAGAGACTAGAGGTCTTTGAAACTGTGCACTGATTGGGGCTCCTTTGAAACATTTCCATGCCCACAGAAAGGGGATCCCCCTTTGAAACATTTGCCAGCATTGGGGAGTCCACCTGGGAGTATATCAAAAACTTTCAGTAGTTCTTGCTGCCTCTGTACTTGCTTACCTCCTGTTGCGCTGACCTGGCAATGTTTAAAGCTTCTCCCCCTTATCTCCCCACCTACCACTGCCTCTGATGTGCAGTCTCTTGTTAGATGCAGGGGAAGATGGGCGTCTGCAGTGGTGGGCTCTACAGGGGGCACTGAGCAGCCATGGCAGCTGCCAGAAGCATGGAAATCTGTGAGTGCAGCTGCTCCCTGGTGTCTGGTGGAGCTGTGGGACTTCAGCCTCCATCACGGGGCTGGTGCCGAGTCCCCACGGTGTGCAAGCAGTGGCTGCCCTGGGAAAGGGCCCTGACACTCCCCTATCCTGTACTGCCAAGGGAGCCCCTGCTCAGAGCCCTGCGCAGGGAACATCAGGATTTGGCCCAGGGATTTTCTGTTGGGTTTTTACAGCTGTCTTCTTATCACAGCCAGGCCGGGTGCCCTACGTAGTATTTTTCAGGGTGCTCAAAATGCCACAGAGTTGCTACTCTCCAAGCATGCCAGGTCACCCAGTACCAAGGGAACGTGCATTTGGGTTTATGCTGGAGCTCTCAGCTGTTTGGGTAAAAGATGTGGATGTAGCAGTAATTCTCTCTGCCTTGGTTAGATGAGGGATGTTTTCTGTTTAATGTTCAAAAAAAGATGAACGACTGTCCCCACCCTTCTTTCTCCCTTTCTCTAAGAAGGTCTGGCAAACGTGCACAGGGAACTCGGCTGGGGCGTAGTTAGTGCTGGAACAGGGAAAATAATCTTCCTGGTCATGTTCTAGCACTGGGATTGCTGCAGGACATTCCTGCCTCTGGAGGAGTCTTAAGTGTTTGTGGGCTCACAAGAGGCTGGCTGACTCCTTGGAGCTCAGTAGAGCCCTTCCCCTATGCTGCTCCTGTCCTTACATGTGCAATTCCCAGAGCTCCCAGTAAAATTCACGTATGAATGCTGGTGAGCAGCAAGGGAAGGAAGTGTGGGCAGGCTGGACGTGTTGCGGTATGTGCAGCATGAAGCGTGAGGCCCCTGTTTGTGCTTTGAGAGCCACTGGGGACAAAAGGGAGTGCTGGAGGGAAAACTTCCAGCAGTCACATTGAGATTGTTCAGTGGTCTGGTTTTGGACTGCTGTCTGGATAAATACCTCCCTGTTTGATGTGATGGGGACGACTAAATTAAACACTGTGTTTGGAGGAATGGGGAAGAGTTTTCCGAGTACTGCCCTAGCTGTGGCACATCATGCATTGTACGTGGTGTAGGACTCCAAGTATCTGAATTACCTTTCTTGCTCTTGGAGATCGTGTTTCAAGTTCTGGAACCGCTCTGCTGGAATGAAACACAAAGAGGAAGGATAACAGCCATCCACAGTTAGTTTCTTTCAGATGCATACAAGTATTCTAAAAAAAAATTGGCCAAACATAAGTTTCCTATTTTGTTAACATTTAAAAATAACATCATATTTAGAACTAACAAAATAAGTCTGTTGCCCATAAGAGTAACTGCAGTAATAACCACAAAAATAATTTTCTAGAAAGCAATTTAGAAAGCTCATTTTATGTTCTAAAGAATGTGCAGGTAATACTAAGCTCAGTCACAGAGATGAAACCAGCAACATAGTGGAGGGGTTGAGATAATATTCAAAATCAAACACAAACCAATATATTTTCTTCTGTTTCAAAACTGAAGCAAACAGTTTTATCTTTTGATTTAAGAGTTCATAGTTTAACAAAATCACTAATTTATATGGTATATAAATAAAAATTTGGACTCATTTTGGATGGTCTGCCTGTCCCAGGAGATTCTAAGTGCACACATATGCGAAAAGGATGTTGGTAGGTTTTTCAGAACTGACTTTTATACTTATGGAAGTACTAGCCCTGGGCATGTCTGATGAGGATGTCAAACATTTCTGATACTCAGGCCTGATCTTGTGAAGCACTTTGTTCCTTGTTCTCATTGATCTGGGAGTTGAGGACGGCCAACACTTCTCAGAATCTCTGTTACAATAAAACATCTTTTACATGAAATAAACGTAGTCAATATTGGAAGAAGGGCAGCTTTAATTCCTGTAAAATTCCCATTTTCCTCTGTATTTTGTTTACCACAGTACTTGATTTCTAATTGATTTAAAGTTTAAGAGTGCTATTTGGTAAATACTTTCCCTTCCATTAAGGTACCATCATGACCTTGTGTCCTGAGACACAGCTGTTTAATTTGTGAGGGAAACTTCAGACCTAAGCGCTAGTGTTAGTTAAAGTGTATACGTGGCAGCAATGATGATGACATTGTAAAGCACTATCTGGGTAATAGCTTTCAGGCATTAAGGCAAATAAAAATGTGCCAGATTGTTTTTGAAGCATTAGATGCAAATTATCAACAGGAACATATTTCTGGACTCAACGGCTGAATGTGTGAATTAATTATGGACACATTAGGAACTCAAAAATATTTTTTTAACTTTGATGTTTGTAAAGCATATTCCAAGTAATTGCTCTTTTAATGCAGAAATGAAGGTACAACCTTCATGTATTTACCCAGTGCTTGCTTCAATATCCAATTCTATGTGGACTTGCTTTAATTAACTATGTACTAGACTTTCATTCTGCAGTGCCTGGCTATTGTGAAAGACTAATTTTAGGAAAAAAATGCTAAGCACATTTACCTTAACAGACAAACAACATACGTGATGTTTCCACACACGTGAGAGCCTTAATCCTACCGCGTGCGAGTGCCATGGGCTGGCCAGAGCCCTGCCAGCGCTGCTGCAGCCCGAGTGGAGCTCGCTGCGGGCTTGGGTTTTCGGGCAGAGGGGTTCACTTGTGCCAGTGGGTCCTGGTGTTGTTTTGTCCAACTCTAAGCCCCAGATTTCTGGGTTTTTTTTGTGTTAATTAATTTAGTGTTAAGTACTGGTGCACTTGTGCAAATAGTTAAATGAGTATGGTGTATAAGAGGCTGGAAATGTTTCACACTTCTTAGCAATGTGGTCCCACTGAAAGCCAAATCACCATTGCTGACAGAAGTTCCCTTTACTTCAGTATAAACAGCATTGGCCTTTAATGTAATCTGTTACTTAATCGTTTTCTTATTTTGAAACTTGTTTAATAACACCACATTTTTACTGTCTCTTTCTTGCTAAAGCTGGAAAATTCATTATCCAAAATCTTCATAATTTTATCCAGTCATACTGTGCAGATGTGGCCTCCTGCTATTGTTATCTATGCATATTTGTTCATACAAATTACTCCGTTTCACGAGAATGTATTTTGTTTTGCTTGTTTATCTACCAGGAAAGAAATAACATTTCCCTTAATGTATTCATTCACATATTCCTTTTGCATTTTTCATTTCATTTACAACTTGGTAATAGTAGTTCAGTTTTCACTGACATTTTTATAGCTGCTATGACAACATTCCTGTTTTGCATGATACATGCATAATCGGCTGTGATCACAGTTTTACATTGCTTTCATTCTTTCTTAACTGTGTTAAGATTCCATACAGCCTCCAAACTCAATTTTCATATGCAGTTGTGATTACACCTGGTAGTTTCATATTTATTCATAAAGGGAGCAGTTGATAAAACACCTTTTCTGCAATCAGTCTGAGTTTTAAGTGTGATGTTTCTTCAAAGTTATCATTAGCAAGCAACTCAATCTATTCCCAGCCTTTCAAAATCAGTTAGGTGGCGTGCAAAAAATGCCATTTTTCAGTAAACTTTGCACGGTGTAGTAGTGATTTCTCTGAACGTGTAACTTGGTCTTCATTTTATTAATGCCATTAGCCTGGAAAACTCTTGTATTTTTGTATCCAAGAGCCTGCATAGATGCTTTCTGCCTGTTTCTCAGATATGCATGGCCATGTTCACAAAGTTCACAAAGAAATTTCTTAGCCCCTCTTTCCTAATCTTGATTCTGGAAAAGAAAGCAAATCCTCACCATATGGAGTTTGGGTTCTCCCTGCAGATGGCAAAATGACTCTACTCCTTCCCAGTGGAGAGGTCAGCACCCCTCTGTGTCCTACTTTCAAGAAAAAGCACCAGAATATTTCTTGGGGGTGGAAGAGGAAGCAAACACTCCATCATTTCTAGGTGTAGTCTTAAGACTTCAAACAAATAATGTTTTCGGGAAGTGGTTCTCCTCATGTGAATTGTGGGACTAATGGCTGTATCAATTCTGTCCTGAAATGTAGGTGGTGATGATTTTGTTATGGGAGCTTATTAACAGATGTTGATTTTATCTGGAGAGATTAGATGCTACCCCCATTTCTTTATCTGCCAAATGAATTTATTGGTTTGGAAATGTCAGGTACCAGTACCATCTTTCTTGAGTGACAGAAAGCTTCGTGCCTTTTTGTGAGAGAAAGCTGAAAGATGAGAAGAGAATAAGGAACAAAGAAATTAATGTTTAGTGAAGCTGGAAAAACCCATACTGGGTTAGTTTGGAATTGGCTTAGACAGAGTCGTAAAATACTCTTTTTACCTCTTCAGGGAAACCTAGACAAGGTTCCAGTCTGTTGACAGTCATAAGAAAATGGAAAGAAAGCATACAATATTAGTAAACTATAATTAAATTCCTTTTCTACTAATAAAATTCTGGATTTCACTCTTTCTGAAAATCTGGTTCAATATTCAGCACTTCAGAGCATTGAACCTCAAATGTTTATTTTTCTTTTTATTATGGAACAACCCTCTGGGTTTGAATCAGTAAGGGTACTGGCATGCATGTATGGAACCCTAACCAGCTATCAGAGAGAAATGGTTTGTCTGTGTGTTAAAGGTCCAGATTTGTTCCTTATGTTACTTGGTTGACTTCAAAGAGAGACAGTTGGCCCACTGCCTTTAATTAAAGTTCAAACTAAATGGCACCCATAACCTTGGGGAGGTTTTAGTCTGGTCTCCTAAAACAAGAGGTTACCAACTGTCATGCCCTTCAATATATTGTTTTTCTGTTTTGTCATAGCCTGCCAGCCAGTCGCAGCAAACAGAGCTGTCCCTGAACTCTCTGCCTGTGTGGGACATTGGCACCTTTTTTTTTTTTTTCCATTTGTGAAGGAAACTTTTCTGCCCTAAGGTTCCTTACAAGTGGTCCCCGTGAAGGAAGCCCATGTAAATGGTTTAAATGCTTTTACTTTTTCTAGTGTATAGCAAATTGTTGTCGCTAACTCCTTTTTCTTCAATTTATTAGTAAGTTCTGACAGCTTTGGGCCATTATAAGAATCAGAAGGATTTTTAATTTATTATGTTGACTTGGCAGATTCATTGTGTGCCTTTTTAAAAATTAGATTTCTTTAATTCAAAAATAAAAAACAATTCTTGCAACAGCCAATAACCACTGTGTGATTGCACAGTAAGCCTGAGGAAGAAGACTTCAGGTTGTCCCTGTCAGACTTCCTTGCAGTAATGTCAAACTTAAAAGAACTGACAGATCGTCATTTTACAAATGAAAAAACTTTTTTGTGCTGCTGCAACTGCACAAATCAAAACAGCACTGTGTATGAGTACCATGCTCTTCTGACAACCATGGTCTTCAGAGCTCCATGGCAGGACAAAACACCTCATTGGTCACGGTGTTTTCCATTGTCCTCCTTTTCACCAAGATGCTCTGTCCTGCCTCTCCTCTGCTTTGTGCTTTGTGGTCTGTCCTGCTGGCACAAACCCTGGACCAGATGGGGTGAATGAGGTGCTGCCCTCATGGAGAGGAGATGAGCCTTTTTTACCTCCTGCTTCCTGTAGCAACAGGCCAAAACCAATTTGGTCTGATGTTTCCTTCTTTTGCACCTTCTGAGTCAGTGGAGAAGATGACTACAAAAATGGGCATTGCAGGTGGAAAGTACACAGCACGATTCTGATGTGTATGAATTTCTACTTCAGTCAATCGCAGCATACTTAGGATTTAATCCTGCCTTCAGACTCGTATCATCCATCGTCTGGTGGGCAGTCAGGGACTTTTAAGAATGACCCAATCTTTTGAGCATTGCATATGTAACTGTGAAGAGTTTAGATTTTATGATGACTATACATTATTCTGTATTCACAGGCAAGTTTTTTAGGATGGCTCAGGCTAGGCAGATCCATTGGGTTTAGGTTTTGCTCTAGGTAGAGTTTGGGTGTTCTAAAGTATCAACATCAACCAGCACCAGTAGTATGTCCTCTGCTGTTATGTTTTGGACGCATCAGCTAACGCATTATTGGGGTATGGACAAATATTTCTTAAACCCCATGACTGTGAGTTATATCCAGGAATAAATATTGGCAATGAAAGTTAAATGATGAAACCTCATGCAATGAACTGTAAGTGATTCAAGCTGGGCTGGATATAGATAGCTAAAGTTGAAGAGAAGAAAGTATTCCAGTGTTATTTTCTCCTTTTTTTAATGTTCTAGATAAAAAAAAAAACCCAAACCCTTTTTTTTCCCTTTAGGAGGAAAAATAAAAATTATAGAGAAACTTTTAACCTTTTGATTCAGTATTTATTCTTAAAATCTAAGATTTGGGGGGTAAAAAAGGAAAGCAAAACAACCCTCCCTCCTCCTTTAAAATCTTTTAAAAATTTAATAGCTGTGCCTTCACTTACAGAAGAACGTCAATGGAGAGAATTTCCTTGGGAGGCTAATTCTAGCCAGAAACTGAAATCAGCAGTGTCTGTGTTAAACCCAAATGATGAACATTCAAGGAATGGGGGGGTTTAAATTGTGAGGTGTTAGTTGCTTGGTTACTTTATAATGCATTTGAAAAATCTAGAGGGAGATTGTTAGGTTTTATAATCTAAGCCTTTTAAAGTTATATACCTAAGATTTTTAAGTTATATGTCCTTTGACAGAGAAAAATTTTTAAAAACACAATGAAAAATTATCTATATCTTTTGTGTATGTGTGTGATTACAATATTTCAGTTTAAGTCTGTAGTCCTTTTAAAATTTTCTTTTGTATTTTAAAAAGAGGAATCATTTTGTACTACCACAGAGTTGTACGTAAACCCCATACTACAAAAATACTTAAGGTATTGAAAAGTGAAATACATTATTAGCGGGAAAGGTAGTTTTTTTCATGTTTTCAGTGAAACTTGTAAGGATTCCTTTTTACTGTAAGCATGTTAGCAGTATTAACTTCCACTGCCAGGGCATCTAGTGCCCAGGTACCCATCATACTCTTTGTGGGAGATCTCCAAGGGTGCAGCTTTGGGTGCCAAAGAGTCCATGTAGAGTTGATGCGGGGAAAACTTGCTCTGTATTTTATGAACAGTTGGTTTGAAACAGAAATGTGTGGTTGCTTGTAAATGCTTCACTGCCAAGCAGCTCAAGATGGTGAAGGTTAGCAGTTCTGAGTTCAGCACAGGCGTTTCTTGTGAACTATTAACTACTGAGTGGTTTGTGCACTAGTAGACCCTGCAATGTAACCGTCGGTCTGCAAGTTTAGAGAAAGCAGGCATTTGTCATGCAGGCCAGGAGGCCAGATTTCAAGTAACACAAAGGTGGGGGTCTGTTACCTCTGGAATTGTGACTTAATACACAATTATCATTAACACCGGAAAGTATTAGGGGTAGTTTTTTCTTTCGGTGGAAATACTATCAGATGTTAAGTGTACAAGGTGTAATTATATCTGTCTCGTATCTTTATTTTTGTTGAACTTCTTCTTCTTAGGGAAAGAACTCGAGACCCAAAATGCTTATACTGAACAGCCTAGCCAAAGAGTTTTCCCGTCTTCCTAAGGCTTAGACCCGGGAAGTGGCTGCCATTTGCAGGCTAGCAATACAATAAAAGCACATCATTGTACACAACATTTTATTTGGACAGCTGTATAAAAATGGCAACACACTGTGAAATCCATTAACAGCAAAACACGTTAAATTCAGGAAAATGCATCTCATGTGGAACACTGAATAAGAAATTATAGTCTGAATTTTACTAGTTGGTTATCAGAGTCTGTCTTGAATGACGAAAATTGAATTTTTTCCTTGCTTCTGCATGTTAATAACAGTGAAGGCTGTACATTGGGTTTTGAAACTAGTGTGTAAATTCTTGCCCCATGGACTTTTCAGCAAGGTTTTCGCAAATCTAATCTTAATATCCACAAGAAGCTTGAGGGAGCAGGTTTCACTCACTCAAGTAGCTCTTACTTGCATGTGGGGTCCCACTTGTGCTCACTGGCATTACTCCATTTGTGGAAGGGTAAGACCTCCAGCTGGGAAGAGATGGATCCTTCCCCCCTTGTCTCCCTGCCAGTGCCAGTGAGGACGACAGTCTTGAGAAGCAAGGGCAGGTCCTTTGACTCGGGTGGGATTTCCATGGGTAGATTTTGCTGTGCATGTAGTGAGACTTTTCAGGGTTAATCAAATAATATTCAAAAATTCCAAAAACCTCTTGCAAAGTATTTTGCATTTCCATTGTTCGTGCTGTTTAACTATGAGATGTTGTTAATCGAGATAGGATGCCATTAAGTATTCCGGTAGAGAAAGAAAAAATGAGTTTACTCTTGCCTGGTGGAAAATGAAACAGCCATGTTAACTTTAGCTCTAATCATGAGATTAAAAGTCTAATGGGGAATAATATAATTTTCAGTCTTCAAAGCCAGCATCAATGACCTTTGGAGAGTTTTTACTTTAACAGCCTAATGGTTTCTCTTCTAGAAGATGCAAAAAGCAGTCTTTTTCGCGACAAGGAAATGAAAAGTGGATGAATCAAGGCAACTGCAAGTAACCGCGCACTGGAGCGCGCTAAATGACTTTTAGTCATATTTGGTACAATTCATGACAGGGTGTTCCCAGGCTTTATTGTCCGAGCCATGGGCTGCTCTGAAGGGAAACAATGAACCCAAGGAAGAGCCATGGTGCTGTGGGACAGTCCTGCTCCTCAGCTCAGCTGGCCCTTGGTGATGGCAGCTCTTGACAGTGGGGCTGAGTGCACAGGCTGCTCACTCTGAGTGGCCTTGCTGTCGGTGGGGCTTGTTTCCTGTGTAAGAGCACTGGAATTTCTTGTTTCAGTTCCTGTTTGCTGTGTTTGCGAGCTCAGGCTGTTGCTCTTTTGCCAAGCTGGCAGCACGCGGGGGTGACTTCCTGCGCAGGGGATGTAAAAGTGATTCTCTGATTCTTCCCCTGCAGCCATTGGGAGATAAAAGCCAGGACATCAGGGACTGCAAAGAGGGAGCCAAATTATATTTATAATATTAAAGTGAGTGCATTTGTGGTTTTGCCATTCTCCAGGGTTTTTCATAAGTAGAAAAACATGAATTAGCATTTTCCATTTCCATATATTGACTGGAAAAATAGCCTGCTCTCAATTAAGACCTATAGCTTTTGGGATGTATGCAACAATTTTATAAAATATTTACAGCAAAATTTGCATTTTACATGGTATTACAGTTTTTCTTGTGTTTAATAGAAAGGACTTAGGCCTAAGAGAAGAAATCCATCCAGCATACCAAAAGAGAAATAAATCTAAAATTAGATTGTCAGTATTAACAACAAGGAATGTCCAGTGCTGACTGCTGCCTTCAGTAATTATCGAAGGTCACTTTCCCCACCAGCTATTTGTTACAGCCACGGTAAGGACCATGCTCCCTATGCACAGCTATTGCTATGCCTTTAAAACTGCCTTTGGAAGCGATTGGAGCTTTGTGCTAGACAGATAAGTAGAACATTTTTTAGCAAATGTAAATGCGCACTGTAAAGAACACAGCTATTTCCTGGATAATTTGCAGTTGTATATTTTATGTTAATTTCACCGAAAATATTGCACCCCTGCCAGGTTTAGTAGAGACTCACTGTGATATGAATAATTTCTAGCGAATCATTTTTTTTTCTTCATTTAAGATTTGGCACCTTTTTAAGATTTTAATAATAGCAACAAGGAGGAAGATTTAGAACAAGTGAAACATTAGAGCCAAAGAAATTCACATTGAGAGCTAATGTAAAATAGCAAGAATAATTACATGGAAAACAGTTTCCACAGATGTTTTTCCTTGTAATGTAATAACTATTTACTAAACTGTTTATTTTAGGCCCTCGGTTTACAATAAAATATTTATACATGCTCTGCTGTAATAAAAAAATATTGACAAAATACTATAGAGATTTTTAAAAGACAATTAGTATTTCCCTGTCTGGAAAGTGAACACAAGAGAAGCAGCACCAGCCCTTGCCATGCTCGCTGACAGGAGATCCAGGGTTATCCCTTTCTGTTTGTCAGCATTTGACTCGGCTAATGGGGAGGCTCCAGACTTGGGGCAAACCAGAGGTAACCTAGTGAAGAACATGAAAGCTAATACTAAAACTGTGGAAATGTGCTTTTCCACTTCATTTCGGTACGAAGAATTTTATTCAGCTCCTGAAACATCATACAATAAAGCTCTGTCTTGTATAACCAAAATGTGCCCACTTTAGGAGCAGGTTTAAAGTTCAAGATGCCCAAATCCTGCATCTTGTTCTTCAAAACTTGTGTGGTGACTTCTCTGAAGTACTGCCTGTAGCATGTTTAAAGCTATTGCTTTATCTTGACTGACCCACATTTGTCATGTATCTAATTCATAAAGTTACTCACGTGCTTGCAGAGTGTGTACACTGTGTTACATAGGGGATAGCTGCACCTATGCAGGTAGGGTGGTGTCTTAGGGTACTGAGATAACTTCAGCAGTATCAACAGGTCTGCAGATTCTACTTTCCATGCATAATCTTAAAGCATCTATCCTTCTTTTCAGGTGTCTATGGCTTTACATTTGAAAATCTTGAACACAGGGTAGTATCTGATAAGGAATTTGAGTTCTGTTACCTGCCAGTTTCATAATGAAGGATTTAATAATTTATTTTTTTTTTCTTCAGAAGTTATTCTACATTTTATTTTAGATGTAGACTGCGGGCACACCGCAACTTTAAAAAGAGGCCTCTGGGACAAAAGAGAACATACCTTTAATTTTGTGGCTACAGACCCTTCTGTCTGTTTGCATTTGAGCACTGTCAACATGTTAGAGGAAGCTGAAGTCTAAACTTTGAGTAAAGACTGCATGGCTGGATCTGAACACTCGATGTTTGGGAAGTAGGAAGGTTTCAATATCTGAATCCATATTTAGCAGTTCAGGCTCTACTTTCAAGTAGGCAATTCCCTTGAGTTTCCATGCTAGCAAGTTGTGAGCTTTATCATTGCAGAAGATATGGGGTAGCTGCCACGTGAAATGATTTGAAAAATGAATTTAAAATACATATATGAACCTCTTCTCTTGGTGAAACTCACCTGTATAAAAGCCAGTGGTGTGACTGACTTCACAGATTTTTGTCGTGCTGGGTTATAACGTGCACAAAAAGGAGCAGGGCAGAAGAGAAAACGGCAAGCATGAGAACTAAAATTGAACAAAAGAGGGAGCTAAGAAATCTAAAATGTTCAGTTTTAAGGCAGAATAATCATGGTTACCAGATGCCTTTTGTTGCAAACAGACTTTTTTCCGTGGTTGACTCTTACACAGAGGCCAACGCACGCGAGAGGTTTGTGAGCCTTGCACTGTGCCGTGCGAAACCACCATGTCCCTTTCCCATGGTTTGCCCTTGTGGAACCTAGCCATAACAGCTTTTTGATAATTAAAAATTAGCTTTCCCAGTGAAAGTCTGAATAATTTAATATCAGACTTACAATAGGAAAAAAAATAGATGGTGTAATATGTGCAATATTTTCTGCAAATTAAACCAAAGTTCGGTTCTTGGCTTTTAGCCCTTTGCTACCTTACTGCCTGTGAAATGTTGATATATTGCAGAGTGCTGCCAGGTTATGCAATTATTTCAGTGCAGCTCCTTTTGAGTCATTGGTAGGGTCCAAAGCTAGCATTAAGGAAAACAAAGGAATTTGTGCTTGGAAGTCAGCATTGCTCTGCACACACACTTTTTTTTTCTTTTTCCAAGGACTTATGTTATTGTGTAAGCTAATGATTTTGTTTTTAAGTTATATTCTCAGGGGCATGGACATCCAGAATAATCGAGGATGTACTTTTAAAACTGATCCTGTGCAATGTTAGGTCTCTGGTGGAAAAATAGGACTGATTGCTGGTCTTGAGCCTTGTATTAACCCCTTCTCGGAAGTACTGCTGATTTCCTGGTACTGAATATCTATGCAAATTGATACATGTTACCTATGTGTAAATTATTTAAAATGAAAGTAAATTGGCCAGTTCCCTTCCCTTGTGCCTTTTACAAGGCCACTTAGTGTTTATCACAGTATAAGTCATTATCTCTGTTAGTAATTCTGAAAACAAAGTACATCTGTGGAGGCTCTGCTCTTTGTTGACTGAGCACAGCTCACCTGCTCGGTCCTCTCAGCTCCTGGCCTGGCAGTGGGTGAAGGTTTCCTCTCGACTCCCTGAGTAAAGCTCAGCTCTGGTTCTCTGTCTACGGTCCAAATGAGCTGTCTCTAACCCAAGTGGGAATCCTGCAAGGGTATGTAAAACAGAAATGTGGGATGTGGTGTCTGCTGGGTGGATCTGAAAGGAAAGGAGGGCATGTCTTGCTGTTTTGAATTGGCCATTTTTTTGCCATGGAGAGGAGTTTAGAAATTGCTTGGTTAAAGTGGGCAATGTTATCAGTCCTTCCGTGTGGAAAATTAACGTATTGAGTGGTACATAAAGGAGCAGAGTAAGAAAGCATGTGTAGAGGAAGGCTGTGGAAGTTCTTTTTCCTGTTTTGAAATCCATGTGGTATGAGTTACAGTGCAAACCTTTTCAAACATGCTCCAAAAAGTTCACCTAGTATCTCTACCACATCATTGTGTATAATGAAACAACTGGCAGAGCATTCTGTTTTTTAATAAAGCATTGGCTGTTAGTGTCTCTTGTACTGAATCAGGAAGGGAGTTCAGAGGAACAGATATTGCTGAAGAATCTGTCTCCAATTTTCCCCTGGAACCACATTTCTAGGGTTTTTAAAGGTTTATGTATTTAACAGTGCAAATCTTCATTTTAGCTTTTCATTTGCTGCTCAGGATTTTTATTAATTTTTGCAATGTTCATTTAAGTTGATCCAGCCCTTTATGTGATTTCCAGCTTGAAATATTAGTTCAGAGATAAGCTTTGTTATTAAATGCTTAATCTTGAACACTTGTCTTATTTGGTAAGAATTATCTCTTGAGAAGTAGGCAAAGAGAAGTTGACGGCTGTGGTTTTAAAGCAGCTGTAACTGGAGTAGCCCCAGTACTAGTTTACAAAGGTTGGCATCCCTTCAGTTTGCCATCGCAGCAGCTGGACTTCATTAAGTGCTGGTGTTAATTACTGGGAGAGCGTTGGTTCAGCATGCATGCAGCAACACTTGGGGTGACACACAAAATAGGAAAAGGGTCACCTTGAAATAGAAGCTTAAAAAAAAAAAAAAAGAAAAAAGCAGAGCTGCCACTAATTTTGTAACTACATTTTGAAACCAGCAAAGTAAGTGCTACCGTGTGATCGTAAAGAATGTCTTAATTGCACCTGCCATTGATGAGTCTAAGCAGGAGCGTAGGCACAGTGCTGGGCTAACTTGCCCCGTAATGAAGGGAGATGTTAATGCTGTATTTTCTATGTGTGTGGTGTGAAAGAGAGAGAGAGAAAAATCTTTCTGTATTCTCCAGAGTTTTCAAGCCATGTACAGTATAGTTTGAGGAGGAATTATTCATAATTTCTTATACTGTAAATAGTATTCTATGGAGAAAATCTGTGAAGGGCTTGTATCTAAGGGGGAATATTTAGGGGATGAATGTCATGGAGAATAACATAAAACATGTGGTGGCATAAAAGAAGTATTGCTTGGAAATG
>VZTU01007791.1:772-90772 GCA_013400835.1 Zapornia atra | reverse complement strand
CCTTTGAAGTCTGTGGCAGTTTTGCTATCGAGTGTAACTCTTCAGCCAACAATTGTGAGTGTGTTTGAAAACCTCACCCTAAATTAGTTGCTCAACCTTGCTAAAATTATTGTCCTTTGTGCTATTTCTCTGGAGCCCTTTGTCAAGCCAACACTGCCAAGCCACTAACATATTTCCTGAGATAATGTCTTAATGTTTTGGATTTAAAAAAAAGAGAGGGTGGAAAGGCATCTATTCATATCTATAGCCAGCAGGTATTTCAAAGTATGCTCAGGAAGAGCAGAATGTGCATCATCTTTAAAGGTATTGGGAAGTTCCTTTACAAAGGAAGAAATAGGGAATTTGAAACAAATTCAGACCCAAGAAAAGTTTAGGTCTGATGAATGGCAAGCCTGTTTGAAGGCTGCTTTTCTGCTGAATGCTCTAAATTAAAGGGCCTTCCCTATGCATTTGTGTCTGTACTGGGAGGCTGATGGTCAGACAGGCTCCTGCAGGGTCAGAGGAAGACTCTGCTGGTTTAAACAGGTGAGCGGCCGAGACGGGAAATATTTTTAGGCTAATTTGTTCTCTTCAGTTTGTATCTGTTTGCAAGAACTAAGACCCTGGACATGTTGGGGTGGTGTCTGCCTTCAGCTCCCTGTAAGCTGATGCTTAACGATGCTGAGCTGGAAGCCAATGCGGGTCTCTGTGCAGAGCTCCTCCTTTAAGCCTTTTCACAGGAGCTGCGGACTGAGAAACAAACCCACTTGAGCGCTGGCCTGCTTGTGGCATCTCTCACATTCAGTGAATTTCAATAACCAGGCATTTAAAATGAAAAGGTGATGACAAACTGTGTCAATGAATGAAACCCAATTGTTTATAACACTTGATTATGGCTCTGGAAATATTACTCCAAGCCTTCTCCTGGTGACATGTCACATTTAGATCAAAAACTCTATGTGGCAGTTCACATTTTTGAAGCTGGGTGCAAGCATGCCAGATTCTATTTCGATTGAGCGGCTGGCATTCAGAAAGCCACATTTAATAGGATCGAAAGAAAAGAAATGTTACTTTTCATCACACAAGACAACAAAGAGAACCCAGGAAACGAAAATATTATTTCGTTTGAACAAATTACAGTAAGACTCTCAGGGGCTCTTTCAGGGACTAGATGAGGAAAAGCACTTAAATATCATTCCATCAAACTAAATTTTTAACTACAATTTTTTACAGATAAAATGTGTTGGGAGGATTCAAAGAAGATTAGAGCTCACCTAAGAAACAGTATTCAAATTTGAACAGCTAATGGAAGCCTGCAAAAACTGTTAATGTCTATATCTTTCCTCCAAGGGACTTAGATTTCAGTATTCTTATAAAAACACATTGAGCTGATTTCATTTCTGTGTCTCCACAGACTTCATTCTTGTAATTTCAGTAAGTGTTATAAATGTCATTTTAAGTATTATAATGCTAATCCCTACTGACAATAAGGTTCTAAAGCTCAGCTTCCATTACTAAGGTAATGTTTACCTCAGATAGCATATAATTGTTTGCTTTTTTCACAGTAAATTCTCTGTTCCCAACTGCTTAATCAGCCATGGAAAAGAGAGAAGACTTTCGTACTGTTTAATGTTCTTGTGATTACATTAGAGTACCATGTAAACCCACATCACTGGATCTTGGGAAACACAATTTTTTTTTTTGTTTGTCCACAATTTTGAAGGCAAAGTGTTTTGAGCAGTGGCCCTTGCAATAACATGAATCATTTATTAATATAAATATCACGGATATGGTATAAATCTTCTCTACTCCTGAACTCTCAGGACATTTCTTCATTGCCTGAGTTAGAATCAGCAAGGACTTCCTTGTGCCTTGCTGTAGTTCAAATAATGTACCATATTCCAGTCACAGGCAGTGTATTCCCTGCTCTCAACAACAGGAGACCAGTGTATACTTTCCATATGAGCTTTGTGCTGCATCACATCAACCTAAACAATACTTTATTATGCTTTATGAAAGTTAAAAACTTCTCTTCCTTCTAACACTCTGCAGAGGACACAGATTATTGTTGCTTCAAGGATAAAATTTGACCATCCTGTCTTTTCTCCCAGAAACCAAATGCACTCACAGATGAAGTTGTGAAGGAAACTGGTTTCATTGAATGATAGCAAAGAGTATGTTTAGTAGCATGCCCATGTATAACTTCACTTGAGGAACAGGGGCAAGGATATAGGAGCTGGTGGTGGAGCGGGAGCCCGCAGGGGTTGGTATTGGGGGATAATACAGGGATGCCGCTCAGCACAGGGCTGCAGGTAAGCGTGCTTTTTGGTACAGCGATACTAAAATGGACAACCCATACTTTTGGAGAGTGGTGGATGCTCTGTGAACTCATTCTCTGTTACTGCTTTTGAATTTTGGGGTGGCAATGGACTAATCTTTGCACTGCAGCCTAGTATATATTATCCTTGAGTAGGGTCAAAAAAGAGCAGCCCTGAACCTCTCCCTAGGTGAAAACTACACTGAAATTAGACCATTGCTTCAAACTCCACTGCAGAGGTTCATCACCAGCTTTCTTTGTGATAGTTCTATCACTGGCCAGCTGGTGTTTTTGCAGAATGTTTTACTTGACTGAATTCCTCAATGCACTTACGGGTGAGCTAAAAATAAGAAGAGCTTTATGGGCACGATAGTGTGTTGCTTAAGCAGAAATATAAATGCCTACAAGGGCTGATAATAAACATAAACTGATTGACAAATAATGGAGTTAAATACATTTTTACTTTGGACAAAGAGCACTGAAGTCTGCAGGAGTTTTGCCTGTACAACCATACGGTGTTGTGAGATGATTAGTGGGGGAACAGATGTGAACCTGGAAGCACAGGTATAATCTTGGTGAGAAGAGTGCCTTTGGGGTTTAGATCGTTTTAGTGCTTGGGGGCTTGGGAGGATTGCAGTATGTGCCCAGGCCTTGTGGCCCTGCAGTCTTTCAGCCTAAAATCCTGTACTGCTGTCTGCCCACAGCAAAGCTGGGAATTGCAGGTGGTCAGCTGGCTGCTGAGTAACTTGGTGTGCATTGGCCAGGGTTGGGACACAAAGCCCAGACTACGCATGCAGCTGCTCGCTGTGTCCCAAAAGCACCTATCATTCGGCCTTGTTTCGGGCTCGAACTCTTGACTAAGCAGTCACCTTTCCTTTCTTAAATATAAACATGGATGCGGAATTACAGGTGTCCATGGTTTTTTAACTTGGTGCACTTCTCGCAGGGTGGGAGGGTGAGTTGGGTGCTGGGCTGGCGGGAGGCTGAAGAGGAGGTGGCTGGTAGTGAGAAGTGGCCTTGTGTAGGCCAGGCCTGGCCGGCAGTCCTGTCTGTGTGCACATCACATCTTGTGTTCCTTTTGAGAAATAGGTTAATGTTTTAATGATAGGTGGTTTGGTTTGATGATTTTTTAAATGACGCGCCAATCTTGGCTCTTTGAAGGGAAGCGATTGACCATGAAGATTCTGCTTTTTTTGTGAACAAAAGGACTGTGGTTTTATTTTTCTTTGCATGAGCTCTGTAAGGGGTCATTTTAAGGATGCATGAAGCACACTTAGAGAAGACAGGAGCAGGGTTTTTTCTCCGGTAAAATATTCAGCCAGCGCTCTTTGTCTCTCCCTGAGAACATTGCAGGATCCAGGAGCATTAAGTGAGCCACAGATGCCAAACCAGGGGGAAAAAAAAAAGAAACAAACTATATTTTCTGCTCATCTGTGGAGTGAGGATAACACAGGCCCAGAAGCGCACGTTGTGAAGCAATTTCAGTCGTAGCTGAGTGCCTGTTTTCCCCTGGAGCACAGACTGTAAAAACCTTAAAAACCCTGGTTTCTATTTCCTTAATATTCTAGTTTTGAAGATGATATTGTGGTGAAGAAAGGAAGAGGAATGTCCTTTTTAAAGCTCTGCTCCCTGTTTATAATTAGGAGATTTGGGCAGCTTGAAGTAGGAGAACCATGTGCTAGCTTTTCCTACCTATTTGTAATGCATAGATAAATATTTCATTTAGAGAGAATGAGACATGAACACAATAGCTTATATGTTAATCTGTTACACCCAATGTAAATCTGGAGTAACTCCAACATTCAGAAGTCAGCATTGTTAGTCTGGGTTTATCTCTCTGTAATTGAGATGGGAATCTGGCCCACTCTCTGCAACAGACTGCAAAGAGCTTTCTACCTTTAAATCTATCACATTTAAATTACATGGGGCCACAACGTGTCACCTACATCCTTGACTATTTTAATACAAAAATATAGTTTAAATCTCCCTGGATTTGCTGATCATCCTGGGATCTCTAAAGATACTGTTAGGCTGTAAGAGATAATGAATAGCAACGAAGAAAAGGTCTGTATTCAGTTTTTCAGTATCACAATAAATAATTTGATAGTTTGAGATGTAGCACTATGCAGGGTGTTACTGGCAGCTACACCTATGGAGCCACGCCTTTGGGTGCTCCTGTGACACGAGGGCATCCCCTCTAACACCAGGACAGGCTGTGAGAAGTGCTTCCTTTGGACCCGAGTTTGTGAACTTACAGCCTGTGGCCAGAGTAATGTTGTTCCATGTATTTTAATTTTTATTTTTATTTTTTGCACCTCAGTTACTTGTGCTTTTTACTAAAGCGTGAGGAAGGCTAACCACAAATAGTGGTAAAGACAAATTAGAGATATTTGGCTCTCTTAGTGGGTCATCTCCCGGGTGAGTTAAGCAAGGGCAGGGTACAGAGGCTCCATCTGCGGAGGCCAGCGCTTTCGCTCCTCCATCTGCTGGGTGGACACCGGCCTCGGCTCGCTGCACAACAGACGAAACACGTACAAGCAGATTTTTCCAGACCAACCAAAATGAATTTGACTAGCCAACAAATGGTTCGCTCGGCTAACGGGGAGGGGGCAGCCTGCAGATCTATAGGCTGGGTGACCGTAGATAATTCATGCAACAACCCAGTGCCTTGCTTAACTCAGCTGTAAAATCGAGTGAAAATAGCACATTGGTTACAATGAGGTGTCTCATCTTGGCCGGTAATGTTTGGGCAGAACAGACTGAACCTGTAACGGTATGGACGTGAGCAGAAACACTGCTGTGGCACTGCAAGTGCCTCAGCTGACAATGCAGAGAGTTTAAGCTATTATCCAGCATAATAAACAATTCAATAAATAGATCTTTAAATAATTTCTTTTTCCCAAGAATAGAACGACATATTTACTCTTGTGAGAGGAGGTAAAATTCTGACTCCCTCAAAGTTAACTGGAAGAGCTTAGTGCAGCTAGGACTTCATTTGGAGAGCTATCAGGACACTATCCAAAGTTCTTTTCCACAGTAGACCCTCATGTTCATGGAAGTTAAACCTTGCTGTACCTGCTTCAGACTTGCAAGGAACCAGACTGGGTGGACAGGAGGAGGAGTGTACATAATTTGCAGTTCTTGTTTTTTTTAAAAAGGCATCAGTTTAGACAAATCTATGAGGAGAGGGGAGATGTGGATACACACATGACTTTCCTGATTGCTGTCATTAAAATTTTTATTGAGAATAAACATTTGCCCAACTCCAGTAACAATGGTATGAAAAGAAATGGTAAAAAGTGGGAAATGGGAAGGAAAGTTTGCCGCATAAATGGTGTATTTACTGAGGAGAAATCACAGCACTGTTTCCATGTGCATTCACCTTTTACTCTGGAGTTTGTACAGAAAAGTTAACTTGGCAGCTAAATACTAGTTTGGAGTCCCTTTAGAATTATTTTACAAAGCAAGAAATGGTTCAGTTGTGAAGGTAGTAAAAAAGGAAACTAATGCTTGTCATAGGAAATCTTTTTTTTTTTTAAAGTGTTAAAAGCAAGTAAACCCCTAGTGATCTTAAATAATTTGCGTAAGTACACTTAGCACACTCGCTTCCTTGGGAGTGCTGATTGGGTACCAATGTATTAGTCCCTTTAAGAGAGAAAATAAAGAAGATAAGGAGAGGCAGGAATGCTACCTTCATGATAATTTCCTGGACTTCTGCTTTCCTCGGCAGTCTGGTGTGTGGGAGCGCTGACCACCTCGATACTTGCGCAGATAATAGAGTCACTTAGGAAATGAGAGATGGCAAACGGCAATTTGAGGTGGGAGGGCTGGCTCCAGCAGTAAATGGCATGCATTAGGACAGCCTAATAGCTTAAATGCAGCCTATTAGTAAGTTTAGCTGAAGATGTTAAAAGAATCCTTGCAGCCTCTCCGCTGGCATGTTTGGAAGGGAGTTCAGTTATGAGACTATTAAAATGTTATTTTGATAATTAAGCCCACAGCTGTTGTGAGGGCGTTGGGGGCAGGAGCTGGCGAAGCAGCCGGCTGCACAGCGCACTGCTGGTGTGGGAGCCAGGCAGCGGAGGGCAGAGGAGCCTTCAGGAGCTCCCCGGTGTGTGGGATTGCTGGGATGGCCACCTCCCTGCAGAGCAGGCCCGGCTTCCCCCGGGGAAGGTGCGAAGCCAGGAGGGGCTGCTCCTCTGCTCTGCTGGGAACCTGGCTTCTCATTTCTGCAGTGTGGGCAACTGTGGGTGGCGTGGGGACAACAGGTCTTTTGGGATGCCGTGGGTTGGTTTGCTTTTGGGTAGGGAAGTGTGGCTGGGTAGAAGAGAACTTGTGTCTGAGGGAGGGTGGCTGTAGTGACCAGTGCTGCGGCCAATGCTGAGGAGTTGGAGCGGAGTCGCATTAGCCCAGCCATTGGCAGCAGGACCCAGGTTACATGTCGGCCCTATGTATCTGCCAGGTTGTGTGCTGGGGCCAAAGGTGCGTGCTGCAACCCTAGTGATAATATTTAGTGCACGAGGATGTGCAGCGTTGCTCCGTCTCCTAATGAATTCTGATCCTTCACAGATGCTTAACTGGATTACTTCATTCTGGCATTAGCACAGCTACTGTCCTGTGTAGTTCTGTGTAAATATGCCTTCAGACTTTCCTGTTAAAATTAATGGCAATATTCCTGCTGTTGTTGGAAGCGGAATCCGGCAGTGATTGTGTTCAGACCACAGATACCTCTATCAAAACAAACAAACAATCCAACAAAGCCGGAAGGGCTCGGTATTTTAGTAGGCTCTGGTCCCTGGGAGTGACCTGTCGTTTAGTTTAGTGCTTTAAGTGCTTACTAAGTATGCAATAATCAAACCACAACCAATTTCACTGTGACAGCTTACCTAAAATCTTTTGCAAGCATATAGATCACATTTGTATTTTATGTATGCTGCTGCAGAGCAATACATATACGCATAGATAAATAGTTTATCCGTGCTGCTCTAATCTCCTCTTCCAAGTTTAAATTAGGATGATTTACAGTGTTTATCCATATTGAGCAGGGTATAATTGCCCATATTAAGGCTGTCCATCAGGACAACTGGTAAATTCAATCTCTTGTCTGTGTGTGTCAGTGGTAACCTTTCCACAATTGCTCCTCTACTCATACTGCAATGTCAGTTGTGGTCCCTTGTTGACTCCCTGCCTGCACATGCTCATTGAATACAGAATCAGGAAATGGTACATGGGATTTTGTAAAATAGACCACATAAACAGAATGTAAAATGGGGGAAATTAGCCTTTTGATGAAAAGGGGAATGAAACCCAAGTACAGCTCCTGCCCCCTGTGTCAAAAATCGTTGCACTTGCATAATCTTTTCAACTTTTCAGCCATCTCCTGCTTCCCGTGACCGCAAAAATGTTTTCAGTAACATCTGTCGTCTTTCTCAATTGATACATCCCTGAAGAGGGCCAACTTTTAAAATATTACATATAGCATCAACTATGTATGTAAATTCAGTTATTTGTAAGCTCAGTTTTTATATGTTAAAAAGCTGATAATTAATTACAGCTGCTGTCAGTGTTGATCTTTATTAACATCCAAATAACATTTCCTGTCTTAGAAACAACAAAATAAAGAAAACAGCCCTTTAAAGACTCACCAGTACAGATAGGTATAACCTCACCTTCCTGGGAGGTCCATGCTGAAAATTAACTGATAGTTTCAGCTCTGGCTGTGAGTGATCCACATTAAAAAATGTTCTATAATCAGAGTATATGCTTTGAAGCACATGGAGCATTTCTGTATGTGGTAAGTTCACACAGCACCGTAAACATCCTTTGCTCTGTGCAAAGCACACCAGCTAAGGCCAGCTGTTTAACTTGGGCAGACAGGGTACCCGGGACACCCAGTGTGACGTGTGAAGGTGCAGAGCTGTTCTCCGTTTTCAGAGGTTTACAGGAGGTGATGGACATCTTTGCATGGACAGTTGTCAGGTGCCTACAAGTGCAGCAGTATCTGTCAGGACCGGTGACCCATCCTTGTGTGTCTTACCCTGCTTTCATACAGGTTTGACTTCACCTCATTTGGATTATTTTTACTGAAGACTAGTGGCAATGGGATCCAATCCAAGTCCTAGAGAAGTCAAGCTGGAACCTAGTACCAACGTAGGCAAATGTGGCTGAGGTATGCTTTTGGGAGAGGTTATTCACACCTGGGAAGTCGAGAAGAATCTGAACTTGAAATGTGTGAGGCAGAAAGGATTGGAAAGGATAACTGGGTGGGAGGATCTCAGAGCCACAGGACAGTGAGATGCTGTTAGTGTGAGCACCTTGACGCCACCAGGGACTTGAAAGTCAAGATGCAAGGAGGCCAGAGCAAAGCAAAATGCGGTAGTTAAGGCAGGAGATGGTTGCAGTGCGGGTCAGGGATTTTATGGTCAAGGTGAAGTGGAAAGGATAGATTTTTGTTGAGGAATAAGAGGACTTAACACTACACTGGTATGTTATGACAAGTCTGTTGAACTTGTTTTTGCTTTAGGGTGTTTTGATTCCTGAAAAGCGAATTAATTACATAGTAACTCTGAAATCCTGGCTTCCTTACCACTAGGAAAAGGTTACTCTTCCCTTGTGGCTATTTCTTATTACCACCTTGTGATGATAAAGTATTTGGCAGATGAAAGTCAGATGCTTTGGAGATTACTACACAAGTTATTAGCCTATCAATGTACCTGAAGTATTTATAATGGTATTAGTGTCTTCCACTGTTCAACCTTTGTAACAGGGAGCATCACTTGACAATTGAGAGGAGATGCATCCTTTTCCCAGAGCCAAGGCCAAAGTGTGACCTTCCAGCAACCTTGCAAACAGACATCTTCACACACATGGGCCAGACTCATCCGTGTTGTGCATTGTAACACCTAGGCAGGTACTCATCCACTCTCACTGATTTCTGTTGTTGCCATTCCACATTGCAGGAGTCCTAAGTGAGAGATGAGCCCAGAGAAAAAGATGAAGTGGTTTTTTGTTTTTATTTTTTTATAAAAACCCCTCTAGGATAGCAGTTGCGATGGGGCAGGAAACCTAAAGGTAGTTCAGAAAAGAAATTGAATGTTCTCATTAGAGCCACTCTCTACACCACTTTACTCTTACGAAGAATATTAAATGTCCTTTAGGCAACACTTCAGAAGTACCTAAGTACCTTTTCCTTTTTCCAGGTGCTGAGATCAAAAGCCATTCATTTGGTACCTAAGCTGAGAATCCTTTTTGTCCATGTTAATTCACTAGACCTGCCAAGTGCCTAGGCCTTGGTGATTTTGCGGGGCTTCAGGAAGAGTCCTGGTCAGATGTGCTAGTGGCCGCTTAGTTAACAGATGTCTACTGAATTGCCTTTTTAAGGGATACTGATGATAAGCTTTTGTTCTGAAGGGGGTGCTGTCATACATTGCTTATATGTTTTTGATGGCACTTCATTTTAACTTCGATAACTCGCCCTATTTATTGTGTCCATAGATGCAACATTTATGCCTCTATAGAGTTTTTGCCTGATTTGTGTGTGTATGTATGTATATAAAAAGCACACACACTCTAAATCCTGGGCCCTCAGCTCCATCCATTCATTCTGCGGAGGCAGCTGTGTCTTTTGAAGGGAGGAGGGCTAACCATGTGTTCTGCCTCCACCCTTAGCCGTGACCCCTTAGACTACCTGACACCATTAATTCTCCGTTCCAGTGTACTGCGTGCACTGCATTTGTGGTAGTCCAATGGCAGTTGTGTTTCGGTGACACAAAGGGATTCTTCAGTGAAATACCAGCCAAATATATGTTGGGCTTCTTGGTTGTTTTTCAGCTTTCAAAATCCCAGTGTAAATAGAGCTGCGATGTTGTGCTGAGTCTCCCCAGCCTGATGATGCGCTGCAGCTGTGTCCTTGCCATGGAGGATGGCATCAGCCCGCGGCAGGAGGCGGAGCTGCCCCGGGGGCCTGGCTTGGCATATCCCCTGAGTCTGGTCCTGCAGTAAGGATGCAGGAGGCCATCTCCAGCCCAGAAATGTCCCCAAAATTGTCTCGGCACCTGGAGACCTGCAGGGATTTGGCACAAGCCCAGCTCCTGTACTGCCTATGGATCTCCCTTGGGCTAAGGCAATGTCCACTCCTGTCTTATTTATGCAAACAGGAATGACATGCTGGAGAAACATGAATGGGCTTTTCTGCACTTCAGAAAAGAATTTTAACACACCACCTGTTTTTTTAAAGGCAAGTACAAATAGTTTGCCCCCAAATCTCAAGAACTAGACTTTGTAGTGTCAGAGATTTCTTCTGTCAGTGTCTAGTTATGAAAATGTCTTGACTAGACATCTCTGGTTATCTGGTTTATTTGAATTGCTGAAAATCCCATCCTGCAAACTGCTGACTGAGCTTGGATGAAGCTAAATTTGGGTAATGAAAGATGACCCACTGTAAGGAGATGCTGGGAATGGCTCTTCTGTTCAGCTTTGTAAGATTCTCAACAAGACCATTTCCATTTTTAATTCTCCCTATGCATCTGTGAGATAAAACATTACATTTTAGCTCAGAGATTTCTTTCTCCTTTTCTCTTTTGCTTTCAGGACTTAGGTGTGCAATTTCTAAGGATCAGTTGCTAGATTGGAAAAATCAAAGGTAATTTTCCTCCTCAGCAAAAGATTTCCAAAATTCTGATGCCTTCTCTAAGCTACGGCAGAATAATGGGCGGCTGGTGGTACTGTCGTGTTGCCATTAGCTTCGCTGCTCGGTAGCTGCACATCAGCACAGTAATCATTTTCAGATTTACAAGCATTAAATATTTTAATTTAATGCCTTGGCTCTCTTGTAATTCATGCACTTAATTATATGATAATTACTCAAATGAAAGAGATACAGCTGCTGCTGTATCAATTCTTCTAGGAATCTGAGATTTTCGAATTGGCCTTTGATTTCTGTCTGGGTTTTTTCCTTGCCCTTTCCAAAAGCTAGTGGGCATTTAAAGGTAATTTTTTGAGAATGTGGAACAGAGGTGAATTTCAGGTAATGTTACCTTCCTAGCTTCTTTTCCTGGAGTGTGGAGTACATTTGGCAGCCGAGGGACTGGGCACCGCGCTGGCTGTTTTTACTGCTCCTTGTGGATTACAGTCATTAAAACAGAGGAACTAAGGCAAAGCTTCCGCAGCGCAGGACCCTGCTCCATTACAGATGGCTATGGAAGGAAGTAAACTGCAGCAAAGAGATGTGTGTTTGTGTACACGTGCACATAACTGTATAGAATTTAATACCTTCATAATGGGCCAGTTGGCCAGTCTGCAAGCACCGCACAATGAAATCACACAATAAATTAAAGTCAAGTATAAAGGTTCAACCAGGCCAAATAGACCACCAACTGGAACAAAAGGATTTGGCACAAAGGCAAACCCAAGTGACCTCAGCAAAGAAGGGCAATTAACACACAGGGTGAGGAAGAAAAGAAGTTAGCAAATGCAAAAAAGTGGAGTCAGTTCAAAGAAGGGGGCCCCTAGAATCTGTGGAGGATAACACTGCCAAAATACACAGAGCATCCATGAGGACCACGCAGCCGCCAGCCCAGGGCTGTGGCACCTCTTCTCCAGGTGGACAGCTCCTTATGGATGTCCTGCAGCAGGTAATGCCCCAGGCTCCTGGCTTCTACTTTCCAGCCCACAGTGGCTGTGTGCTTTACTATTTAAAATAAACAGCGACAGGCTTTTTTGTAGAAGCAGTAATTATATGGTGGAAGAGGTCTTCCGATTTTTACTGTTTTGGATTCATTGTATGTCTCTGGTGCTCAAAGGTAGAAAATTAGCTTGGGACTGCTCTTCAGTTAGGAGATGAAAGTCTCCATAAAGTTATTTGCAACTTAAATTGCATTAGACCCTTGAAAGCTGTTCCACATGTACATGCAGCTCACTCTGCGGGAGGGTTAGTACCACATCCCCGCAAGCCTCCACTGGGTAGGGTCTGGCAAGAGCGCCACACTGTTTGGCAGCCCTATGAAGCTGCTTGTGCTCTGTATGAATGCTTGAACCTTCCACGCTGAGCCCCTTGCAGGGTATCAGAAAAGGAGCAGCAGTTTCAGGCCTTGCATGTTCAGAGGAAGTGTGCTTGTGGGCAGGCGGGAAAAGCTGTCGCCCCAGTGGGGCTGATGGAGCTCTCTGGCATTGCTTTCTGCAGAGCTCCATGTCACATGTTTTAATTTCTGGTTGTTTGCTGCTGCCCAATCTTCTGGCCCCGACTTGATTAAAACGTTAGGTGAGGCCTCAGTGATTTGCCATGGGGCTGCCCCGCTCGATGCGAAGGGATCGCAGATGTGGGGACACACAAGCAGCGAGCAGCATCCCTGCAGGCGAGGGGCTGTTGCTGAGCCCAAGCTTCTGTGCAGGCATGGAGGAACGTGCCTGGCAGCGACTCGCGACCAGCGCTGGCAGATCAGCAGTGGTGCCATGCTTTTCTAGGGGAGGAGGTTCTTTGCTGCCTCTTTACAAGAAAACAGGAAAGGCAAGAGACTTTTTAACAGTGACCACAGTAAAGTTTTGTGAAAACATGTTGCAGCCATACTTTGAGTTTTTGTTGTTGGTGGTTGTTGACATGTGAGATTATGCTTAATCCCTCAGGGACTCAGGATATTTTGTAAGAATTGTAAGTGTAAATATTTGGCAATAGTTTCATATCCGTCCTCTCTGAGTCCCACTGGAATACATGACGCCGGGTTACTGTACTGTGTGTAGTTTCTGTTGATGGCAGTAGCAGATTTAACACTTCTACACAGTTACATTTTACTTTATGAGTATTTGAAGTTTGTCTCGATTATGTGAAGTACTTGCCCTGCAGCATGCTTTCATGGAAGAGGGTATAATATTTGTTTAGTTTCTGAAAAGCTGTAAACAAGAGGCAGAGCGAACTGCAGGCCAATCACTATTAAAAATACCGAGACACGTTTTTAATTGCTAAGGGGATCGAATGTGAAGCAGGAATATTTATTTGCCTGGCTTGTAGTCCGATTGTCAGGCTTACAACAAGGCTAAATCCACTCAAACAGTTACTGGAAATTGGTATTTGAACTTGTGAACTCAGGAAAACTCCTGATCTGCTCAGAGGTCTCTGGCGTGCCCTGCGAGCCCCGCAGACTCTTGTCTCGAGCTTTCCTTTAACTCTCCAGAGATCGTGGTGGCTGCCTTCCTGAGTTCCTGCCTAAATGCAAGTTGCACCAAAAGGGTTACAAAATTTTAAGCCCTGTGTATGCAGACAATTTTCAGCTAGCTTACAGCAGCTGCGGAGTCGTGCTGATAGATTAAAAGCAGCTCCCAGCCCCAGAATGAAGTACATTAGAGCTCCTGCTGAGCCGAGCTGGGGTGAGGCCTACACAGCTGTCATTTAGGCCAAGTTTCCAACCGAAAACTGAAGAAAAGGATGTAACTTAAAGAAAAGTTATATTTTAAAATAAGGCATCTGCTTATTAATCAAGTATAGGCAGGCATTCAGTTGTGCAGCAGGTTTCAGCCTCTGCAGCCTGACCCTTGGGAAGGTAGGGAGGTAATTTTCAAGGATCAAGAAGGGGCATGTCCAGTCAAAGGCTGTTACTCGGTGTCAACGTAAAAATAATACTTGTAGCTCTCCCTGAAAAATAAACACAATATGAGTATTCTTAAGCTGTTGCATGTCTGAGTGAGGAACGCTGATCAGCTCACACAATTGCTTTCTGCTGATATTGACCTTAAAGCGCATCTGGTTCCCCAGGGCATGGGCTCATATAAATCTGCAGTTAGCAGAGAGGTGTTTATCAGAACAGGAATCTTTATGGCCTGTCCTCTATTTCCCGGTATGTCTTTACCATGGGAGAGGCAGTCCCCATTAGCCAGGCAAGCTCAGGAAATCTCGTGAGCATGGCTGATCCCTCACCTACCCACCCTTCTAACCTCATGGATGGTAACATCATGTCGATGCTCACCCCTATACTGAATTCTGTTAGTTCTCTGCTGGGGCATATTTCTTTGACCGTGTCATGCCTTAGTAACGTAAATGAACCCGTGCCTTTTGGTTGTCTCTTCACTTCCACAACCAAGAGTAGCTTTCTTGTGCTTGGTACATGCCAGCTTCTCAGCAGCTTCTCAATTTTTAATGCAGAGGGCCATTCATGAAAAACTGAGCAAAGAATATGAATTAATTATATTACCACATTGACATACTTTGGCTTCCAAGGACTTTTGTACCCATTTTTTGTTTAACTTGCCTGTACAATTGCAACGGATCTGGCCCTGCTCCTCACTTGTAGTTAACTGACAATGTCTCGCAGTATTGTCTGTGAGTGCCCAAACCAGGTTTGTGTCTGTTTTATTTAAAATAAAATATTCAAAAATATTTGTTTAAAACACTGACTTTTGTCTGTATATAGTGTCTGTTATGAATAATTTGTTGGAGTTCAGATGCTACAGTGCTTCAGTTCTCATCAGAAATGTATGATATGAATTTGAAAGTATGCCCTCTCCCTTGCTTTCTCATGTATGGTGCATAATGAATTTCCAGCTTGGCAGAAAGGAAGGGATCGGAGTGGGAAGCAGAGTATACCATGAGGATTTATCATGATACTATTGAAAACAATGTGACAACTCTGGGTAGTTTCTTGGTTACTGAAGTAGCAGTCTCATTTGGGAAAGGACCCTATAAAATAAAGAACTTGTGTTCTTCATCTAAAAAACAGCTATCAGTAATTAATTAGGTTAATGTCATAGGTACTTGGTTATCCCAAACTGTTCAACGTTTTTCAGCATCATCCAACATTAATGTCAGCATACGTTAACCTATTTTGTGTATAAATTAGGAATAACTTTGGATATAAATTAATATATATAATGAGTTGAAAGGCATAGTAAGACTAGTGAGATATCTCTGTAGCATGTACAATAAACACTGGTGTTCCAGCAGTGTAGGTGGACCAAATTAGTGATCTTCCCAGAATGCTCAAAACAGAAATAGTAATTTTCTTTGGGACCTTAGAGCTAAAGTTTGACACATGAACTCATTCTAGTGTGGTAGTTCTTAATAGATACATTTCGGAGATGATAGGATAGTCCTCTATGGGACTGTGCACGTGTGTACATGTTCACATAGATTGTGTTGGTTAATCTTATTTAGTCATAATGACAGTACTGAAAGGTGGCTTTTACTTGTTGTGGCAGAGTAGAACTAATGCAAATTCAGTAATCATCCCTTAAGTATAGAGAAAGTAACTCAAAGAGAAAGCACCCTGCTCGGCTAGTGCCACGAATCGCCAAACAGTGGCAAATAAGAAACGTGTGTGTTGAACTTCCTGCACTGTGTGGAGTCAGTGATAGCTCCGTATTCCCTCGCCTGGTGAACACAGGGCACATATGTGCATTTGGCCTTTCGTGGAGTCAAAGAAGTCACCTCTACCAGCCCTTGAAAAACTCCTCGACCAGCAAGGCGTCCTGCTGTGTGTAGAAGGAGGTTAGTAAGTTAGTGCAGTGATGGCAGGAACACGTATAAAGCACTTGTAAAGAGCTAAGTATCCACAATTATTAGGACTAAATATTGAGCATTGTTTTCCGCTTACGATTTTGAAACCAGGGTGATCAATGTTCTTTGTAAAGGCAGTTGCAACAAATGCACATTACCAGGTTTTGTGGTAGGAAAATTAAATTATATATAGTGGAGTTAAAATTCTCGGCCTGATACATGGCATGTATCAGGTCAGGGAAACAAAGCCTGCTGCTATTCTGTCGCTCTTCCAGGAAGGAGGATCATCCTGTATCATCAGCAATAACAGCAACAAGCCTAACAAAAATGTGCATTTGTTAGCAGTTGTTCCTTGAGTTCTTAAGGATTTTTCTCACTCTGTGTAGGAATGATACACTGCAATCTGCACCGCTATGCGATTTCAGTTTTCTGTTAACTTGTTCCTGCCATGGAATGATTCCTAACATAGATAGCTGTAGGTGAATGAATTGGTGTGCAAACAAAATTAAAGTGTTTGGGTTTTTTGGGAGAGGTTTTTGGGGAGGAATTGCTGAGTTTTGTTGTATTTTTTGAAAGGTTTGGAGATTTCCATCTAATCACATCAGAACACAAGGGGCCAAATATGATATATTTGCATTTTGGAAACCTGCATCAATTTTTTTATAAGTTAACATGGCAATTTGGTATTTACCAGTATGCAGAAGCTTTCTCCACTTCTAAAAGGTTTTATTTTCATTAAGCTGCAAATGCAGAAGAATGTGTGTCAGGGGTTTTTTTTTGCATTAGCTCGGCTGGTTTATCTTAAGCGTAAGACTTGCCTCAGTTTTTCTCAAGCTATTGTTCTTTCTTACACCGCGTTTGCACACTGCAGCGCATCTAGGGAATTTCAGCAGTCGGAATATACATGAAAAGAGACCCGCTCTACTTTCATAAGGTCCCTGGATGAATTGGACGAAACCTCAAGGCCCCATGGTGGAGCCAGAGCCACATTCGTATTCCTTGCCATCACCACACACATGATAGCATGAAGCCCAGACCAATCGAAAACTTGACAGTAAGCCTTTTGATTTTGCGGGGAAGCCTTCATCAAGCTGAGAGAGGGAAGGGAATATAGCCCAAACTGGACTTCATACTGTGGCAAGTTTGAAATCCCAGCCCAACCACAGAGCTGCTTGATTGGAATAGTTGGAAACTGTGTCCAGGAATTCGGCAGCAAGAACTTGGCTTTCAGCAACTCCTGCCTTTTTAAAGGAAAATTTACCATACGGGTCACTTAAGACCCTTATTTATTTGGTCAGAATTTTAAATATATACATACCCTAAAGGGTAGGTGTAATGCATATGTTATGGCCTTTGCTGCCCTACATTTCTGTTCCATGGCTGCTTTGTTTCTTAGCCTCGTGGTGGAACACTCCTGGCTAAAGCTGCCACTCTCTGACATAGCATTTAGACTGTTTACGTATTTGGTCCTTAGTCTACCTAAAGTAATGAAAGAAACCATCCTTTACACTGCATCTGTTAGCATTAGCTTCTCCATGCAACATAATTATGCTCAAACATGTATTGTAGGTGTGTTATGAAAGTGATCTCTACTTATTTGTCTGGGCATTTTGGTGGTATGTCAAAATGACCATCGAATTCACTAACGCTGTGTCACTGAGTTGTGCCATTGATTAACTATTCTTCTTGTTCATCCTTTGCTGGCTCACGTGGCTGGGTGCTGGCACGCGTTGACAGCTGCAGTGTGTTACTGCTAGTGGTGCCTTTGGGTCTACAGATGGAAGAGACGAGAATTTCCTCCTGGGGAACACAGTAAAGCCTCTGCTGCAGTTCCCTTCCCTCCGGAATGCTTAATTTCAAAATTCCAAAGATTCTGCGGGTTTGGTGCCTATCTAGAATTGCATGTGTTTTATCCTTTGTTACCCCTGGAATTGTGATCCAATTATGCCTCAACCCAGCCCTCAGCCAGACAAAACTCTTGTTGACTTTCATGAGAGTTTGTCTAATTAAAAGATGAGTTGGGAGTGCAGAAGAGATAAATACCAGAAGCATGTAAAAAGTGGCAAACTGATAGATTTGTGCTTTGTGTCAGAAGGTCATCCCTGTAACACACTTTCCTGATTGCGATGGGAGACTTTTTTTCCATGGAGTGGTACGTAGTCCCCCCTTCAGTGCAGTGGTGCCTTTTATAGACTGCAGTTCCTCATGGCTGAAGCACAGTGCAAAACGTTTAATATTGTCTCATGGCAAGGTGGCAAGGAGATGGGAATGCTGCTGCTTTGAAATGCTTTATTTTAACTGCAGCAGGACTTCTGGCTGGTGGCTTCCCAGCACCAAAATGTATGGAGAGGTTGGTGGGGTTTGTGGGACACAGCGGGAGGGAGTCCAGCCTGGAGCTTAGGGGGAAGGGGTTTATCTGCAAGCTCCCTTCTCCTGGGCACACAGGAGCACGCAGCTAGAAAGAAGTGCCAGTGTTTGCAATGCCCGCTGCTCACATGCTCTCCAGCTGTGCTGGCTGTGAAGCAGAGTGGTGGCTTGGTGCAGATCCATCCCCTTGGTGTGTTAAAGTTCTGTTGGATCGGCTATTCAGCAACATCTCCTCAGCCAACACTTTGGGTTTGGTTGGTTAGATTGTTTCATAATACCACAACACTGTATGAGATCATTTACTTTAGAATGAGCTTGTAAGGTTCAAATGAGTCAATTTTAAGCACAAAAAAGGAGTTAGCAAATTATTAGCTTATGAAGTTTAATGTTAAGGACAAATCTAAGCCAGAACTTCTAAGGTTGAATTGTAGAGCATTCACTTGTCTTTACAGTTTGCAGAATCATCTCTAAGAAGCATCAAATTTGAGACTGTAAAATTGAACCACCTACACCTTGACCCCATAACTGTACTTAATCTGCATAGATGAAAATTGCGTATTATAAAACCATAGGTCACAGGATAGTATCTTTGTCGAGCTGTTATTTAAATGGCTGCAGAGTACAAAACATCCCAGCCTCTGTGTATATCCCAATGCAGGCGATTTTCTGAGTGTCTGCGGAGAGATGGATCCCAGCAGGTGCCCAGCCCAAAGCACTTGCTGTGTCCCTGGGGGAGCAGGGTGCTCCCACCTTTGGAGGGGATGACTCTGTTGCCCCTTCCTCTTCCAGTCCTCATTAGTGCCAACAGCTCCAGTCATTCTCACTGCAGCACACCAATTGCTTCAAAGGAAAGTTTGTGAAGCAGGAATATCACTTATTATCAAGACCTAATAATTATAACAAATACATGCTTTGTGGTTAAATAATGTGCAGCTGGAAAAATTAATCATATCTTGCATTAAGCAATGCTTAAGACTTTTAAAGCAGCAATAGGTGTGGAATGTAACATTTAAAGATCCCTTGAAATGCCAGGGAATGAATATAAATGACTCGGTACTCTATAGTGTCTTGAAAATGGTGATGACAGCCAATGAAGGTGTAGGATTCTATCCTGCTATTTTATAATACACTAGTATTTTATTTTGTGCTATGTTCCTTTTACATTAAATTTCGGACCAAGCCCACCACTCCCGTAGCCACACAGAAGTTTAAATTCGTTATTTTGTGAAGAGCTGATCCTGCGTGTTTCCCTGTCTGCCTGGGCACATTAGAGGAGAGGTGCTCTTTTCTCTCTGCACTCTTTGCCTCTTCCCTCAGCCTGTCCTGCATTTTAGGATTTAAGCCTTTATTTTTCAGGAACCTTGTCCCAGTGAAAAAAAAAATTAAAAATCAAAACACAGTGCCATTTTGTTTGCTTTGCTGAAGGCTCAGACCTGGAGAATCAGTGCTGTGCATAAGCTGCCTGACCCTGCAGTTTCTCTTACCAGGGGCTCATTTGTATGCAGAGGGGATTAGTCAGAATTTACTGTAGCTTCGCCCTGGGGAGCTGTGAACTCCCTAGGAATATGCTCTGACGAAAGCGTGCAGTTGGTAAGATTAGAACAAACCCTTCTGCTACAGAAAGTGCCTTGGTCACTCGCTAGGCCTCCAACATTGAAATCATTTTCATTTATAACCTTTTTGATCATTCAACCTCAAAGAAGCCTTGGCTTTTATGACAGCTTGCACCAAAATTGCCCAATTATTTGGGGGGGGGAGGCGGGGAGGAGAGGAGGGAGAATCTGAAAACAGTCAGATGTGAGAGACGGGGCTCTTGATCTGTGCTCATGGCTTTTTCTTCCCTTCTCCTACCAATATTTTTACAGCTGTTGACATATATTGAGTTACATGTGGCTGTGCCATATCCCCGTGGTATAGTTTCAAAGATCTGTTCACCATAAAGTGTGCTGTTCTCAAGTAAATGACTCTGACTTCAAGAAAGCACAGTAGTTTAAATGTTACTATAAATACAGGAGCTAAGACATTTTAATTATAATTTTTGAGTTATACAGTGCTCTGTACATACACTAGGCATTTACAAAAGGCTGGGGATGTGCTCAGGTTGCTGTGCTCTCTTGTGGATAAGGCAGTAACTGCAAGCAGCTCCTTTTGCTGATACCCTTATTTATGTGTATTTGCGCAGTGTTTATTGACGATGAACATCTTAGGTTTGGGAGCGTGGCTGTGGGAGCTAAAGAAGAGAGGAAACCAGGTGACTTAGTAATGTATTGAAACTCAGATTCAGTAGATTTTATGGGTTTTTTTGCTTTGGGATATCCTAGGAATGTTACTTTTGTCAGAATATGTTATAACTTTAGTTGGGAAATATCATCATATCTGTTGTCCTTTCAATGCCCTTCCAGCTCGCATCTGGTAACTAGGGCAGATTGAGAACTCAGTACTAACAGATCTGTCAAATTTTTTGAGAAAATCCCAGGTGTGAGTCCACTGCTGATTAATTTTTTCATCAGTGAAGCAGTGTTGGCTTTAGTGAGGTTATTCCTAATTTGTTCCAATGAAAGGAGGAAAAAAATTGTTCTCGAAGTGGGTGCTGCTGTCATGGGAATAAATAGGCACAGGGTGTGGGGGAAGTGCAGATGAGCAGCAGTGTGTGCCAGAGGGTTAGTTTTTAGCTGTCTGTGGGTTGATAGTGTTATTTTATATATTTTTTAGCTTGAATACAAAACACATAAAATGCTTTTACAGGATTTCATCTTGTCTATCAGTACCAATAACGCACAGCAAAGGATATCCACCTGGATATGGAAATCTGATCCTTTGCATTTGGGCTGAAGCATGCAGTAGAAGGTGGCTAGGCTTAAATGGTTTTGCAGTATAGTAACACCGTCCTTCAGAGAGCTCTGCAATTGAGATCTAACAAATCAAGTATCAATAGGGCTCCCTAAATGAATTTGTCTTCCTGCAGTACCTGTGACAGAGCCATTGTAATGGAGATTTCAGCTATCTCTGCTGTGACTGCTGCAGTAAAAGCAGCTCCTCACAGTGCCTTCAGGGCCTGAACCGAGATTCACTGGAAACAGTAAAAAAATCTTCCGATGATGGAAACCAATTTTGGATCAAGCTTTTACTGCAGGCTTGGATGCCCAACATTGCTGATGGCATGTTTTTGGTCATGCAGTCTACTAATCTACATAAATTAATAAATAAGTGCATAATAAATAGCACACGTACAGTAAACTGTCTCGTGATTGCCCTGAAAGACTGCCATGGTTCCTGGCAGCATTCCCCATGGCCTAGAGAAGATTCACTGCTGAAGTCGGAGGACTTTGGGCACTGTGGAAGTCCTCAGTGCCATTGCCAGCAGATCCTCCTTGGCCATTAAGCAGTGCCCCAGTGTCACTCAGCTGGGGAACGCTGTGTACTTCCATTTTAAGACAGTTTTGAAGTCTCCTGAGTAGGAACTGAAAACCCTGTGCCACTATCAGAGCTACATCCTCTGGCCTTTCCCCTCCAAAATCGTAACAGATATTTTTTAAGGTATTTTTGAGTAGCAGTGGGAAAGCATGCAGACTGTAGAGACTGTAGGAAGATACTGAGAGCATTTGACCAACTCTTAAGGTCTTTTACTGGATTTGGAGTCAAACCACTGTGTGCTTCCTTTGCTTATAACTTCACCTCTTTTGTGAATCAAACCCAGCTTTTCTGTTGTGCAAATTGTAGAGGAGAGTGAGGTCCAGAGAAAGATTTCTTTCTCCCTCTGAGCTCCGCTACGAACTCTTACTTAAGAGAGCAAGACCATTCATCTTGAGCACCTTGCAGGTTGTTTTTTCTTTCAAAAACTTCTTTCAAAGTCGGGAGTGTCAGCGAGTGATCTGAATGGTGAGAATATGCTGTAAGCCCCGGACTGATGTACCTGGTCCCTGAGCAACATTTCAGATGGCAAAGGCCGTCCGTTTACCTTCGCCTCACGGACAGTTCTGTGTGTGATACCTTCTGTTATGCACTCTAGTTAAGCGAGCTTCTTCCTGAGAGGGGGATTAGGATGCTTTGATAACACACTTACTAATACATCATTAGCCATATACATGTGAAGTGTTTAATTAATTAATTTTGTGGATACTTTTGGTTATGCAAATTGAACCCAAGCAATAAGAAGTCCTGTTGCTGCTGTAGCAGACCAGTTACCTTGCAAACACATGTCTGGCTGTGGAGTCATCAAAGGATAATGTGTATGATTCTTAGCATTTCTTCTCGTTTCCACATTTCTCAGTGAGTGCAGATGAGCTGGTGTTCCCAACAGGATGTTGGATGGTGCTTTAGAGGGAGGAGTTGGGTCTCTGCTGGGTGCAGGCAATGCTGGGAAGGCAGCATCTTCCCTGCCCATGCACTCGCTGGGGACACAGTGGCTGGGGCAGGCTGGGGTTGGCCCGTGGCTCTGGCAGATAAGGGCAGGGGATCTCAGGCACTCCTGGGGCAGTCAAGCAAGACAGGCTCCCTCCTGCAGCCTGGAAAGCTGGGGCGCATTCACCACCAGCACTGTCTTTTAAATGACTTGTTTTTGTCCAGTCTGCTTAAGATGAAATTTAAGATTTGTATTCAAAGATGCTGACTGACATGTTTCCTTTATGAATTCTTGTGGATTACTATTGACTTTTGACTGTGGTTTTCAAAATTCTACTTCTAGTACTCTGGAGATTTCCCTGCTGCAATAATAATGTATTGTCATTCTTAATATCTCAGATCCTTGACACAACATTCATATTAAAACCACAAAAAAGCTACATTAGAGTAACACTGAGGGTCTGACTGGAACCCACCAAGGCAAGGGAAATCAAAGTCAAGGCTGAAAATTAAGGATGACACTGTGAAACGTATCCCATTGTACTTAAGTGCTGGAGTTCATCTGTGATTGCAACATCGCTTGCATTTGAGAGGTGGTTTCCTCCATACAGCAGGAATGAGTTATGATGTGTTGTAAATTGTGAGGATTAACTATTATAGTTGAGAGTGCCTAGCCTGTTTTTGTGGAGAGCTACATAAACCAGCATTATGGAAGTCACTAACATATTTAATGAACTTTAGTTCTCTTTCACACACAGTGCTATTAAAAATTCATTCTGCGTTTCTGCTGCTTGCATAATAATTCTGGATCAAATTGTTCAGGTCAATAAGGAGAGAATGAAAATGTCACAGCATTATTGGTGTGAGCTTGTAGGCATTTTTCCTTTAACTGTATCACCCCAAAAAATCTTACGGAACATGCACGGTCCTTTGCATGAGTATGAGAGAAGCAGTTTGTTTTATTCACCTGTGTGATGTAAACATATTATCTGAATGTTTGCAGCACCTCTGAGGTATTGGAGGGCCTTCCATTTGACCATGTCTTTTGACCTTTCTCATACCATCTCTTTGGAAGCGAAATATTTCCAGTCAAACTTTGATTTTGCCAAGTATGAGAGCTTACTTGACTTGTTCATTGGTTTCTCAGCGTGCAATGCAAAAGAAATCCTGTGGAGCGTTAGGAGTGGGAGTTGAGAAATAAAAGGGAGATTTCCTGTGGCTGAGGAGAGGCTGGGAGGGCACAGCACGCTGGTGGGCACCTCTGAGGGCTGTGAGCTGCTCGTTTGCATGGGGTGCGCAGGGTTCCCCACTGCTGCCACTCACATTAGCATCAGGAGGGCAGCAGAAGTGTTCTGACAAAATTAAACAAATCAATTAAATACGTCGGTTTAGATTTTAGAGCAAGGTGTTTTCACCATATTTTTATTAATGGTTTCAGAAATAGCTGTTCATCTCCCTTTCCATCTGCTTCTGTCTTCTGTTAGTAATGCTCACGTGAGAGTCCATCTGACGTTACCCTCCTCGTTCATTGAGACAATGTGGAAAAGTTCCGTTATAAACGAGAATGATGGGTCATCTTGCTTTTGTGTGTGTGTGTGTGCTATTTTTAACAGTGAACAGACAGGGACAGGAAGTAGATGCATGGCATCATGTCAGAGAGGAGCGTTCAAAACGAGGCGAGTTAAGTGTCTGAAGAACTCCACACACATGCAGATAGGTACAGTTTGTGCAATCTGACTGATTAGTCACCAATCTTTACAATGAACATGCATTATTTTGATGTAGATGCTCACCAGCTTTACTTGTTATCTGCCTCTGAAAACACCAGTGGACCTAACTGAAGTTTGGTGTAATTAAGTGGGGCTCCATCAGACACCAGAACCATGCTATGCTGCACAGAATGTCCCGCTAAATTTGGATGTTCAACAGCATTTTGTATCCTTCACAGATGTTGTTTGCTTTTGCAGACATTGTGGTGTTGGAAAGCTCAGCCTTACCTCAGCTGCCTTCAAAGATGTGGCAATTTCTAGTTGAAATTATTTTTGGAAAGGCTAGATGAAGTTACGGGTTTACCTGGAAAGCTTATTTTCCTCTGGAGAGATGGCTAATGCCTTTCCCTGATCACACTGCTGGCACTTCACATGGGTTAACACGATTTGAAGGGTAAATACCAGTAACTTACAGATTCAGTATGCAACTGTTGGGTTTTTAACCTACTGCAGATCACAGTTTTTATCATATCCACCAACATCCCCAAAGTGTAGTGCAAATGTTTGGAAAAGATGTGCAGTTACTGCTTGCATGTACCATCAGGGTGAGGTATTTCACTTGGAAATACCAAGAATTAGTCAACATTAAACAGCACTGGGTCACAAAACTCTTAACTAGAGAAAAATCATTAAAGGAGGTTTTAAAAACACACCCATGCCCGAACACTATCACAGCTGATCAATTTTAAGGAAATTCAGTATTTCCAAGAAAAAAAATGGCTTTATTCCTTTGAAATGATGTATGCCTAAGTGGATCTTTCCAGTGAGATATGAAGCCCTGTAAATGGGGGTTAGCATTGGAACGAATTATAGTTACAAAACCAGGAATGAAGATAAATCACGTTTCCTTGGTGAAACTCAAGGAATAGCTGTCAGGTCCATACAACAATGCTGCTCAGATGCAGACTCCCTGTTCGGTGATGTGATGCACTCGGAGGAGCTCGCGCTGCCTGCTCCTGAGATCAGGGAATACAGCTCACTCCCTGCTGGGCACGTGCAGGATTTTAAGAGTTTTATTAAAATTATGACACTCGAACTATTGCAAGCAGATGTGCACCTAAAGCGAGGAAACAACTTAATTTTGGAAGAAGCCAGATGAGTCTGTTTCAGCATCCCAGGGCCAATTGCTGCTTCGTTAACCTGTGTCAGAACAAGGCTTTTTTGGGGCAATGGGGGCAGGTTGACAGTACAAAGGCGCTGCGTAGCAGTGCAGGCAGGGAGGAGCGGTGCAGCTCCGGCGATGTGTGCTGACCTCCCTGACCTGGTACCCTTTGCAGGAATTAAGTTCATTGTTTTACAGAGTCAGACCTTTAAAAGAAAAAATTAAAAAATCCTTTGAGGCTCTCTCCATCCTTATCTAGGAGGGGTTTTGGGGAGCCCTCAGTAACAAGGATCTTGGAGAGCTGTTAGTATTAAACTGCTGTCAAATTACCAAAGTGTAACGCTGTACAGGACGTGCACTTTCAGCCACTGTCTCTTCAGTGTGTGGATGAATGTCAAAGGGAATATTTTGTGACAGTTCCTTGTGACCCAGATTCCCCAGAAGTCTCTTATAAAATAATCTTTGAGCGAACACTACTTGCACGTCCTAAGGACACCTCATCCCCATGAACCCAAAGGTAGGAGTGAAGCTGCTGTGCACTGCGAGATCTGTGACTTTCTATCTGAGAATTTTGGTCTTGTTTGATAGTTCAGCCTTTGTGCCCTGCAGATCCATTTTAAATTGTCTGAAGCAGGAATAAATCTATTACAATGACCACCATTTTTTTTTTTAAACAATGATACAAGATAGGTCTGTGAAGAGGTGTTAAAAAGTAGAAATGAAAGGCAGAAGTTGTAAGGAAACCCTGCTCATTGGACAAACCTGCAATGCAGTAAATAATAACCCCAGAGGTGAAAGACAGCCTGTTCTAGAAAAAAGGCAGTGGAAAAGACTTCTCCTACCCCATCCCCCCCCCCTTTTTTTTTTCTTTCTTTTTTCCCCCCCCCTTTTTTTTTTTTCCTTTTCTGCTGGTCTAGGGGAGAAAAGGTCCTTTATTCTTTAGTAACTTTTCTGATTTTAAATATGTGCTTCTCTGGTCATAAGGAGCAAGGTCATTCCTACTGCTCAGGGCCTAGTCTTTGTGTTGGCGTTGGCGGGAGCTTCTCTCCTCTCTCTTTTTCCTCCCTCCCTCTCTCTCTCCTTTTCTTTTTCTCCTGAGGTGCAGATGGCCACATTTGCAGGTTAACTGGAACAGCTGGAGGCACATTATTAGCTTCCTGCTGCTAACTCATATTTGCTTAGATTTTTTTTTTTTAACAGCAACATAATTTACAAGTAGTAGGCCAGTGACAAAGCTGGCATGTTCTAAATCCGCATCTGATTTATATAATGCTGTTGCTTATCAGTGAATGAAGTCATAATTATTGCTTTGTACCATTAAATAGCATAAATATATAAACTGTTATACAAATTGCAGCAAATGTTTCCTCTAGGGAGCTCTAGACAAAATTTTAATGTAGTGCATTTGTCTGTGGTGGCAGTTTCTATGGTATATAATAATGTTGATAAATTTTACTGTAGCAAGTGACATTTTATAACATTAATCCTGGTGGTAAAAATCTGAGGAATACTACAGCTGTACTGGTGGGTGCAAGAAGAATGAGAGCTTTTGACACCAAGTGAATTGATTTTAATAGTGCTTTAAGGCTCCAAAGCACGAGGATGGTGCAGAGATGGCAGATCCTTCACTGGAAGGGAAGGGGACTCAGGCAGGCGCTGGAGAGCGAGGCACTGGGGAGCTTGACTTGATGATGGTGATAATTAATTCTTTTAAAAATCTTTATTGATTAATACATCCTTTGCTTTGAAAAGCAAAAGGAAACCAAATGGTGCGATGAAAACCCTTGAAATCCTCACTGGTTTTTTTTAAACCACACATGTGAGGGACGACCCTGCGGTAATTAGAGATGCAGCACCTGGGCTCAAGTACCGATTCAGATGTCAGGCTTGCGGCGCGGCCCGCGCGCCGTGCCTGCCAGCGCCGGCTGCCGCCCAAGCTCCCCGCTGCCAAGGTGTGCTGCTGCACGGCCAGGGGCTGAGCAGCAAGGGCAGCCCCGCGCATGCTAAATGGGAACACGCTGGCGAGCAAATGAACTTTGCAACACGAGGACTGCAAGGAGAAGTTCTTCCTCTAGCTTCACTCGTGTGTAGCAGGAATGGGGTGATACTGGCAGCTTTTAGCACCTGCCACATAAGAGCATAAATGATGTTGCAGGTTTTGCGATCCTTTTGAAATTGCTTTTGGTGTTACCCCGATGCCCAGGCTGGGGTTTGCATGTGCTCGCTGTGCAGACAGCAGGGTGACACGTCAGGCGACGATGCTGGGCCCAGCAAAGCCCTCACCAGGAAGCCCAGGGACCATCACTGCCTGTGCCTGAGGCACCTGTCTCTGGTCCAAAAGCTGCTGATGTGTTCCCCCTCCTTGGGAAGACTTCCCGGGTATGGAGGTGAGGAGGGACACGTTTTCCCCAGGTGAGGGCAGCAGGCAGGGGCCAGCTCCAAGCCACCACAGGCAGACCCACTTCCTTGGGAGAGCTGCAGCCTGTCCACCCAGGGCTGTCCCAGCTGCTCCTCCTGCCTGTACCGGTTGGATTTCAGGAAGTGCAAGTGTACCTGTGTCTTGTGTACCTTGCAAGTGTGCCACTGCCCCAGGGTGCTGGGTCTAGCCAAAGACAAAAAGAAGAGATGTGGGAGGCCAAGAGAGAGGTTTGATGGTGTTTGTGCAAAGTTGTCTTTCTGAAACAGGAATGGTATTTCAGGTGTTCGATTGTCTGTGTATTAATTATCCACGGGATTTCGCTGTTAAACAAAACCGATGAGATGCTTCAGCTGCCATGTGATCTCGATGGCTGCCAAGCACAAGTGAATCCCTTCCATCTACATCAGATGCAGCACAAAAACTAATTGAATGCATGCAACTGAATTATCCTTTGAGGCAGCAATTTGTGGTGGAGAGACTCTTGGCAAAAGTATTCGTTATGAAATTTTGATGCAATAGGCATTTTTTCCTCTTTCGTGATTTTTCTTGAAAGTGGCAACTGCCTCTCACCTGCTCACAGACAGGGTGGCACAGGAGAAAGGCATGTGTATTCCAGGAATGCACCGTCATAACTTTCCTGTGCCTCATTACTTATCGCTCGTACTGAATTTCGAGACTGGTCTCAGAAATGTCATGCATTTCTGGAAAAGAATACCAGAAGTGTTTCTGCTTCAGAATTAATTTGTAAGAAGCTAATTTTTTTCCAGAGCAGCTGCCAAAAATAAATGGATAATCCAAAGAAGAATCCTGGAGATCCATGTGCTTGGGACACTTTAGGTAAAACTGGAGAGCAATACACTTTGTACTCTCTCATTTAGACTGGGGCAACGTTTCTCTACCCAAAGGACGTTTTCCCCTGTTCTTCTTGATGCTCTTCCCTTTTCAAATTCACTGTTACAACATTGCAGATGGTGTTACAGTGTTACATAAGGAAAATCCCAGTGACTTCAGGCTGAACAGCGTTGAGGTGTCTGACACAGGCCATGGCACCTTGTCTGCATTTTCCTTGTGAAACACTGGCATGTCCTGTATGGGTTTTCCTTCAGTTGTTTCAGGATTTCCTGCGTCATTAGCATTTCACATGCCCATAAGAATTTTCTTCCTTTCTGAGACACTGTATTATTCTTTTAGGCACAAAGTTTACTGAGTAGTTGAGGAGAACAGTATCTGCTGTTCTCTCTCTGGGTTGAAATGCGGATGTTTGAACAACATATAAGGAATCCTCTGCTGTGGCCTGGGGTTGAAGAGCAGCAGGATTGAGCAGCCCCCTCACCTTTGCCTGGAGGCACATGGGGTGCTGGTCTTAAGGCTCAGAACCATGAGACACAGGTACAAGTTATAAACCTTGCTACTGGTTTGTGTGGTTGAAGTTTTGGACACAAGCTTCACTGTTAAAATGTGGAGGTCCCTGAGAGAGCTACTGTCCTGGAGGCATTGTGTTATAGTCAGTGGTGGGGAGGCATGTGGCAGAGGCAGGTTTGCATGGGAGCTGTATGGAAGTGCAGGGAATGGCAGCAGACGGCATCATGTTGGGAGAGTATTCTCCACCTTCCCTTGCCTGGATTTCCTCTGTCAGACCTCTCACCTGCACCAGAGCAGGCTCCATCCTGAGCCTTCCCGTTGCTCTAGTGGCTGGGTAGATTGGTGGGTGAGGGATCACAGAAGGGGCTGTGGGAGTGCCATGTGGCTTTGGATCCTCAAGTTTTAGTCTACGAGATTAGCGGAATTTGAAAGCATTCCACTTGTCAACTTTGCACTTAGTAAATTCCTGTGCAATGCTTTATGGCTTGTACCCTACTTAAAAAATAACAATATTGTTCTCATGGCTGCCATTAAAATTTCTAGAAATAAAAGCACCTTATAATGTACTCTGGAAGCATGGCTCCTAAGCTGTAGGGTGCGTATGTTTGTAGTGATTAATCTGTTCAGCTCAATACATACCTGAATCATGTTTAATGTTAGCATGGGGCCGTGCAAATTCAGGCAACCTTTGCTGTAGTCTACAGTATTGCAGTGATTCACAGCGTCCTGTGGAGACCACCAGGCCAACCCTGGCACTAGCAGGTTACAGAAGCTGCCTCCAAATCCGATGAGAGGCTGCTGTGATCTCCCAGAACGGGAGCGAGGTGAGCGGCCGCCAGCCCCTGCCGCCACTCCCGAGTTCACAGCCTCAGCCCCGGCAGCACCAGTGGATGGTGGGGCTGGGGGTGGGCCTGGCTGTGTTTATTCCCTTCAGCATCTTAATGCAATTACAAAGCTGACATGTGTCCAGCCAGCTCGGTCCATGGCAGCATTTGGCTCGTCTTTAAAGGACGGTGAAAATGTGTTTGATGTCTGTGGGTGAGGCAACAGGGCCATCTAGAATAACAGTCTGTGCTATGTTTACTTGTTCAAGTCACTCTGCACTTGTGCGCCTACCGCAAGCACTTACTCCTGAATGCGGTGTGTGATTTTTTTTCAGCTGCTGTAAATAGATCATCTTTACAGACCACAATAAAATGTTTGCATAGTGCTTAACTGTACATTAAGTAAAACCTGCATTAGAATATCCCCATATTCCTTCTATCGGGTAAATAAGAGCATAAAGGCAAGTATCCCCACCACTCCCATTAGTGCGCACAGCGCTTGGTTACATTAGAGAAATGAGGCATTGTTCTGCCAACTTTTGTTTCCCTCCATTTGTGTTACTTGCTGGTCATGAATCCAGCATGCCGACCTATGAAGCAATTACTTCTGAAACCCTGCTATCATGGCACACTTAGGTACCTCGGCACGGCTGCTGCCAGGAGTTGATGGCTAGCACTGGTCTCCTGTGCTCGTAACTGGAGCATTATTAGTTTGAGCTGGTGTATAACTAATAGCATTTGGAAGGTGTAGGTGTTACGTTGTCTGCTGAAGCATGACTTGTATTGCATTAAAGCTTCACAGTGTTTTAAAACAGTCTAAATGGGGGTTTCAGCTGTGGTCAGTTATTGGGCTGTTGCAGGGACAGTGTGTGGGGCGTTTGGGTGGTAATGGGACCGGTATGGTATTTACACCTTGCCCACGCCTTTGCAGCCGGCTGAAGCTGTTGATGCACTTGGTGGTTCAGGACCTTTGCAGGCTTATATGGATATATTGCATAATCTCCTCTTCTACTCTCTGGTTCCGCTGCCTTGTGTGTTGCTCCAGGAGGTGTGCATGTCTTCTCTTCTTAAGGCAGAGCACTCGGACTGCAGCTTCAGTGCTGCCTAAATTTGCACAACTGGATGTGTTCCCCTCGCCGTACCTCCAGACAGCATGAGATGGGCGGCAACTCCAGCTGCTCTGGTTCAGCTCCACATTGGGGCAACTATTTTACGGAGGGTTTGGGGCAAGAACCAAGGTTCTGAATTGTCTCTGCTCCCATGGAGAAATCAGTATTTAGCCATAAAACCAGGAGGGCCATGGTTGGGAATCGCAGCCCAAATGAGAAGGTTTCAGTATTGTTATAGAAGATAAAACAAGAGGAAAACATTTTTTGAATTTACTCTTTGTGTATTGAGGCCTTTTATGATTCATCAGTAAGTAAATATAAGCTAAGGGAGTGATTTGTTTCTAACAAGCTTATAAAATACTAGAGTCATTTGTGAGTTTATTGGAGTGCTGATTATAAACATTCCCTCATGCACACTCCTTTGTGTCAAATTAACATTCTAAATACAAATATTGTATCTTTAAATATTTCTGTAATCTCTTCCCAAGTATTTGAGATCTTCGATAAGAGATGATCGACAGCGTCGCATGACAAGTAGTCGAGTGGTCTGTCACCATTTTGGACACATTTTTCGTTTCTTTGGCATTTGCTTTGCTCATGCTGCTTCTTTGAATTGCTTGCTCCATGTTCTAGCATTTTGGGGTTTGATACAATGCATAATTGATGCTCATGGAGCCGCAAAGATTCAACTGTTGTGCGCGCTGCACCGCCTGCTTGCGGCTTCCTGGGATTCACCCAGTGACCCGGTGGTGCCGTTGTGTGATGGGAGAAATGGCCAGTTGCACTTGGCCTGGGTGGCCTTGGCATGGCTCCCACAGCCTGCAGGGGCAGCTCAGGTACAGGGGTGGTACCAGGGGTGTCCTGGGTTCCCTAAAGCACTCACCCGAGGAGCTGGACTTCGTGGCCTCCCAAGCCTCAGGTGGGATTAGAAAGAGAGCCTACTTCTCTCTCTTGTGCACGGGTGCATTTTCCACTGGCAATCATAAGGAGTAGAAGTGTAAAGAATAGGCATGGATGCCACATGTTTAGACCTGTTCCCTGCAGGCAGTTTTCCCCAAAGGATGTGCTGTGTATGGAAGGCGTCCCAGGGCCGGGGTCTTGATGTGCTGCTGGTTGGGACTGGGGAGCTCTAGGGAACAGATCTTGGTGCTGCCTCAATGGCTACAGAAGTGCCGCCTCCCCTGTGTCAGTAGAGCAGGTGTATTTGTAGTTTAAGTGGACTGACCTTTTATTTTTATTTTATGATTTTCTTTTCCCCTCTTCCCACTAAAACATTGTCCGGATTGTCATTGTCTGCCCAATTTCCTTGCCTTTCCTGTCGGTGTGTTAACTTCTTCTTACTTAAACAGAGGAAAATCCTGCAAGGGTGGGTCTTAGGCTATCATTACTGCTCTGGCTGCCATTTAAAAAGTCAATTTTTGCCTACAGGCAAAGTATGGTTATCAGAGTTTGTACCTATTTTGCATACATACGATGATATCTTTCCTACCTCTCTGGGGTGACAGGAGCAAATGCCGACTTCTTAATGCGGACTGTTGAATCGGAGCTTAAAATAAGAGCTCAAAAGAAAAATGAAGAATAAAATGGTGGATAGCAGGTCTCTGACAAACCTTTATTGTTCAGACAGGGCCTCCATGACAGCTTGATTTCAGATCTTGAAGGAGCAGCTGAAATGCAGCTGGATTTTTCTTCTCAGTTTTCACTCTTCCTCAGTAACTTTTGCAGGGCTGTGGAACTTGCTGCCTCCCATCTGGGCTTGTTAGGCACATACCCCTAAATCCATTTCACATTCAGTGAATGCACATCAGGCCCTTCTCTACAGTAGTCTTCCTATGCCTTTGGACATTTCTAAGTCCTCTTGGTCACCTCTGCATGGGCTCCAGTCTGTTCCAGGCTTGGCCCTGCCTCCCCTCTGTGGCTGGGAACCTTGTAGCACTGCTCTTTGGGCAGGGGCTTCAGACTTGCTTTTTTTTTTTTTTTTCCAAATTAAAAACTTAACTTCTGGGAATGAGTGGAGCCAAGTCCACAAGTTGAAGCAAAAATTGTGGTGTAGCTTTCTCGCAGCTAGAAGGTTCTTCAGCACCATCATAGTGTCAGTGTTTCCAGTTCCCTTTATTTGAGGAACAAATGGGCTTGCCTTCTGTCTTCCACTAACTTTTCTGTCACAGCCCACAGATGTTCTTTGGAATCTGTCTACAGCATCAGAGTTTGCACGTGGCTCTCCTTACTGGATTGAAAAGCTAATGACATATAAAAATGAATAAAACGTGTTTCTAAAAAATAAATCAAACCAAGCTGGCCATCTTATGCACTGACAGCATATCTGCCAACAGCTGTATGCCTGATGGAGCTGTTAACCGAGCAGCCCCATCAACATCAATGGGAGATGCTCTGTACATTCACTTGTGCATATTCCCACAGTACAGGATATGTGTCTGCATAATGTGGAGATGCTTAAGATATTTTCTTGTTTTCAAGCAGATTCTTCTTTTTTGACTGCCTTAAGGAATATCATGCATTACTGCACCTTAGGGTTCCTGACTTAAAATATATCTGATAGGGGCTTTTCATTCTTTTGGGCATATTTGCACTTAACGAGCTTTGAGAGATATTCATGCCATGCAAAATCAGTCACCTATCTTAGCCAGCCAGACCTTATTTAGTCACCCTTGGTTCCCTCTATTGGTAATGGCATCACATTTTGTCAGCTCAGATAACTGGTTTGCTTCCCTGAGCTCCCACCCTTGTCTATGGGGAGTGAGAGGGAGTGAGGGAGGCACCATGGGGGTAGTGCTTGGGGACAGGAGCCTCTCCAGGGCTGGGCTTTGATGGGTGTTAAGCCCTCGTATGAAGTAGTAAGCTCTGGTAGTCGTGCTAAATGATCATGTCAAGATAGCTGGGTAATTATCATTCCCCCACCCCAAGAAAAAGCTGAGAGATGTTACCTTTTTTTTTTTTTTTGGTTCCCTGAATGTATTTTAAAGAAGAATTTTAGAATTTTGGTCTGTAACCTGATAACAATGCCATAAGAGATTGATTTTCAACCAGAGATTTTTGCAAACAGTTCTCTTTCTTAATAAGAAGAGTAGCTGAATTAATATTTAAAAGAAATGCATTGTTTAATCTGAATAAGTGGGTGTGAAGTGCCCCACTGTTACAGGAGAGCAGCATTTGGTCAATGTCTGAGCTGTTTGGTGAACTGCAACAGAAATAATGCTCACAATTCATTCTCACACTTAAAGTTTTATGCCACCACATTTCCCAGATATCTATACTTAATAGAAGCTTTAATTTGACCATAGGTGATAGATCTGTAGAGTTTATGTTACTGGATACGTATTGCTGCGTTTATGCAGAATTTGCAAGGGTGAGAATAAGGCCCCTTGCACTCGTGCCCCTGTACTCACTCAAGAGGCGTTGCACCGATGCAGGAATAACCAAATGTTTCTTTGCTGGTGCAAATAAAACTCTACCCCACTCCTCTCCCTCTTCCCCCTCCACCCCCCCATAGTTTGATGCCTGAAAGAATGTGCAGTGTTGCTCAGTTAATTCGTACATTTGGAAGCGTTTTAATTTTATCTATACTGTTTTTGTCTTTCCTTCTACCAGTTTTTCTGCTTCCCTGATGCCACCATGGAAGTGGTTTATGGCTTTCTCCTACTCTGCATCACTGAGCGTAGTTGACAGCAACTGGCTTGTAGCCTGTCTGTCATGTTAATTATATACTATTAGAGACCATTAATCTGATGATTATTTACACGATAGATTTATAGTCTATCATGTCAATGTGTTCTTGGGAAACTGTAATCTGAAGATCAGTGACACACTTCAGCAGGAGTTTGAGTGTTTAAAACATACCATGTGCTGCCCTGAGCGTGCCCGGCCAGTGCAGGGGGCTGGCAGCTGGGCCTGAATGCCAACCAGATGTGGATCCCCACCCCAGTGCCCTGCCTTCGGGCAGACAAAAACACACCCAGCATTTGGCTTTTAAGCAGTAGGTGCAGGGTGCAGCTGCCACCCCATGTGCAGGTGCCTGGGCAGGGAGGGGGCTGCTAGTAAGAGGGAAGGCTTTGCCTTTGGCGACTCTTGCCTGAGTCCTGGAAGCTCTGTGAGCCTCTGTGTGACCACAGTTGACAAACGCTGGGACTGCAGGAGGTCTGGGTGGGACGTGGTGGGGAAGGGGGCACCTTGCGGCTCTGGTGGCCCTGGTGCTGAGGCTGGGGAACGTGCCAGGCCTGTAAAAGGAGAAAAAAGGGCTTTACACCCGTTTAAACTCAGTTTAAAGCTCTGCATGTTTTAAAAGCACTTGGCATATTCCAGTGGGATGTTTAATAAGGGTATAATGATGTTTTAATTTTAATTTTTAATTCCACAAGAAGAATAGATGCCAAGTAGATACTAGTTATTGCTGTTTGTCTGTATTAAGCTCTTTGACGTGATATTGTCAATAGGATCAGAGGACAGATGTATTCCCGCTGCGTAGAGATGCAGGGAACTGCTTCCAGGGAAGAGAGTGGAGAAGAAAGCAGGAGTAACAAGGGGGTATTCAGGTTTAAGTGACACGATGGCATGAGGGAGGCTAATGCAGGGAACGGGTGGTGTGACCATGGGCCTGGATTCAGGGCTGTGTTACTTCAGTTCCACCAGGTATCGACATTAAACTTGCAATAATACAGCTGTGAATGTATCGAAACTTTGAAGTACATGGCTAGTGTTGAGTTGCATGGGAATGCAGTGTTTTTATTAACTTCTAGCTGTTCTTAGGGGTTCATTAGCTTTATCCAGACTCATTCTATATGTGTGTGTGTGTAGGGGCTTACACACTCAAAAGCAGCGTGTGTTTGTTTTCCCGTATGTTTTGCATTTCCCTGTAAGCCACTGGAGTTACTGCTGAATGAACTATTGTGAAGAACAGCCAGATCAATCCACCTTTGGTCCACAAGAAGTTTTAATATAGGCTATTAAAAAAAAGACTTCTTCAGAGAAAGGCTGATAGAGTGTGAAGTTACTGTGCTAGACTATAGTGCATTTCTATAAATTATCTTTATGCAATTTCCCAGATTAATATCTAAATCTAAAATAAAGCTCTGCAGGCGGGGTCCCTCTGGGGCGCTGCAGTCAGGAGATAGATGATGCACAACTCCATGAACTCCTTTGAACTTTCAGATCATATTTTTCTTGTAAACTGAAAATTCATCCGATGAAGACAGGCTCGGCAGACACATCTTGTGGTCTGAGGTTCAGCCTCCCCTTAGGAAGCGGTGCAGTTGGGGAGCACACAGCCTGTGGCCAGGAGAGAGGCAGGGGCTCTGAAGCAGTGCAGAAGCCGCTGTCACAGTCAGTAGGAAACTCCCTGCAATCTCATCCCCAGTCCCTCTGGGACCGTGCTTCTTTTTAATGGTCATTTTAATATTGCAGTGTACTGACATGTACTGGAGGCAGTGAACTTACAAGCTACCCTATGAATAATTTGGCATCTAATTCTGCATATTTTGAGCTTGAGGCCCCCTGAGATGATGAAAAGAGTTTAAAGCCCGTTGTGTGGTTAGGCTAATTTAGCCTGAAAAAGAATAGCTTTTTGAGGTAAGATGCATGTAAGTACATCACAAGAAGTCTTAGAGTGTATTACCAGGAATCCATAGGTGCTTCTTCTAGCACCTATGCTTGCCAGAAGGTTCTGAGGCTTCTGTCGCCTAATACCTTCCCTGATTTCCCAAATCCCATTCCCTCAGAGAGCTTCCCCAGCTGGAGAACAGCAACAGCCCCTTCATGCTGTCAGGCCCTTGTCGGGGCTGCCTATCACTTGGAAAGCCAAGAACAGGACTGATTTTAATGAGTCTTGTCCAAAAGCAAACATAAGGAAAACCACAAAAATACAGTTCCCAATGTGCAAACTCTCTGTGTTTTTCTTGGTTTTCCTTACATAGTGTCTAGAAAAATCCAAGTCCCTGTGTTATCGTTTTTCATTAAAGTGATGTTTCTAACCACGGTGGACAGCTCTCATATCCCTTGAAAACTTACAATAGTAAAATTGTCATAAGGATGAAGCAGGAATGCAAGATTTTATTAAACAATCTTCAGCTCATAAAAGGCATCAGTGTTGTGCCATTCTAGATCATATAAATATATTTCAAAGCAGAATCGTATTTCAGCCGAGAGATAAAGCACAAAAGAATATGAGTAGCAGATACCAACATAAAATATTAAACCATCCAAGAAGGGGTGTAGGTGTATGTTTATCCACACGGGCAGGTCAGGGGCTGTGAGCAAGGCAAGATTTTGGCAATATATCAGGAGAGCCATGAGCACAGATATCCCTGGCAGTTTGTGTGTGTGTCTTGCAGTGGCGGGGGGGTTTGGCATGGTTTCTCGCAGCGTGGAGCTGGGCGTTTCTGCACAGCCGCGTGAAACGCTGCGAGAACATGACGGGTGTCTTTAGTCCAGCAGAGTCGTCAAAAGGAGATATGAGCTCTACCTGGATAAATAAGTATAAATAGTTTTCTTTCTGATATGTGACCAGATTATTTTCCAGTTGATTTCCAGCCAAGGTCCCAAGTGGGCCACAGATCAAAAAAAGATAAGGGTCAGTTACAAGGTTGAGCTCATTCGGCGTTGCCATAGTAACTGACCTCCAGCATCCCTGGGAGGACGGCACCCAGCTCCCCAGGTGACATTTCTGCTGCCACACCATCAATCCGCTGCCTTTCACCGCCCAGGCTGCCTAATCGCCAGGGCGCTGTGCCGCAGAGAGGCTCCCTGGCAGGAGCGCAGGGTCCCCTGCCCTTCAGCCAACCTGCAGGCGAGGGAGGGGCTCAGCTACATCCTCTGGGATTAATTACAAAAAGGTAATGGAGTGGTGTCATCCAAATGGTCTGTATAGCAGGTTGTGGGCTTAGACAGCAATGGTGATGGAGAAATGTCGCCTGTACAGCAGACATTGCCTTCGTATGATGTGAGCATCTGCGAATTTGCCATCCCCTCGCAGCAGTTGCATCATGTTCTCAGGCACTGGTTTTACCTCCCTTGTTGGATTGTTTGTAATGAAAACCAGTGGTGAAGTGGTGCCAGCCAGGCGAGGGCTTGAAGTGGTTCTCCGCAGGCTTTGTTTCAGAGCGGATGTCCATCACTGTCATCCTATCCTGGTTCCAGCCCCTTGCTCCTTCACAGCCACGTGGAAAAAATTACTGGGGAAGCTCCTGCTTTTCTTATATGTGATATGTTTTCCCCTTTGCTTACTTATTCACTGGGAAATGAATTGCATAAACAGAATAGTTTCATGCAGTTTTCATTTTATTTCCCTGTGTTCATTCCAATTTCTATTTATTTCGATTACAATTAGAGCACTCCTTACATGGCCCATTTAATTCTACCAAATTTATGATATAATGGACAGGAGAAGGTTCTCTGTGAACACAGTATATTAATGCTTTGTTAAAGGGAATTACAGTATTTTAAAGTTCATTAAAAGTGCGGTTAACTCATGGATGTGTGTGTCTGAGTACAGGAAAAACATTCCCCTTTATGGCCTTAATTTGCTGCAGCGGAGTAGAAGCAAATCTGGTCTGGGAAGCTATAGTATGGGATGTACATGTTGTTGTCAGGCGCTGGCATTGGATTGTCTTACACGATCTCTCAAATTAGGACTATTGCAGATATTCCACAGGGAAAATTTTGCTTTATTAAATCAAGTTGAAGAGAGAAGTTTTAACTAACAGTAAAGAAAATGCCATCTTGATTTTTATCGTTCAAATCTCCTATTTGCTATTGGTGTGATGACGTGTCAGTACACGACAGCATTAATGCATACTCTTATATTGCCGTTAATACAGTTATAATTAGAAATGCAGCTGATACAGTACACGGGTTTAATACAGCATTATTAATTATACTGCATCCTCGCCAGGAGGCTGCTGGTGTCGGTTCTCTTAGAGGCTTAGAGACTCATTGTAATATGTATTAAACGCACATTGCTGCAGCAGAAATAGCTTTGTGGAGAAGCATATTCCCGCTCTAAAATGGGCAGAACGCAGTGTAAGTGCTACTGAGCACCCTCTCAACACATTTAAAACTATCCTGCGAATGCATCCGAACTTGAGAACAATGAGCGCCGTGCTTTGCTGCCGCGGTTCAGCTGGGTCTGCAACCCGCTAATCCTCGCTAACAGGCAGTAAATTATGTACCTCCAAATTTATACAAATGCCTGCCTTTGACATCAGTGGGCACCACCCAGGTTTCACCTTCAGGATTCAGATAATCAGCTCTCATTCCTACTGGCTTCCCTCAAGACCAGTATGGAAATAAGTATGTGTCTGCCAGGGATCAAATGCTTTTGGAGACAAAAGTAGGTACTGAAAACATTACAGGATACTATCATCTCCCCATGATACTTTTACACAAAGCGCTCTGTTCCTCTTTTGGCCTGACATAGTTTCAGCCTGACAGAATCCAGCAGGCCTGCTTGTTTTAAACAAGAGCACATCCTATTATTTTTTTGAGAAATGAAGTGTAAAATTAATGCTTATTATTTTGAGCTCTGGGAAAAAAAAAGGCAGGAAACCCAAGTTTCTTGTTTGCAGTGCCTTGCTCATTTAGGCCTCTAATCAATTGATCCCAGCACAGATACACTTATGGAGAAATGGGAGAAGATCTAGTGCAGCAAGCTGTAAAAATCTGCATTTTATTTTACAAATGAGAGGGGCTGCATAATTCACCTGAGTTATGTAGGTCTCTTGTAGATGCTTGTCATGTTTGGGGGGGGAGAAGAATAAAAATGAGGGAACTGATTGTCTGTTTTCTGTTGCTAACGCCCAGCACCATGCATTTGGCTGGAGTGTTGGCTGTCACACTGCATTGTCAAAAAGCTACCTTGCATGTACCTATATGATCTTGTATAATTCAAGGAAGTTATTCTCCAAAGGTGACTGAATATCCCTATACATGCGCCGTGTTGCTGTGTAAAATAATATGCTGTAAAATGCCATAGAGGAGAGAGTGATTATAGCAGCAATTCTATCTATATCTTTGGGCATTTTCATATTTTGAATACACATGCATGAAAAGAGAAACGTTTGTCATGCTAACCATGGTACTTTTTCCCCCCTTTTTTCTTCCTGGATGGTTTTATAGACACAAGAAATACATAATGGACTCCTGTGGGAGTGGAATAAAAACCCCCACCGGTGAGGAGAAGGCCTTATAATTCAGAAGTGGATTTGCAAATCAAAAGGTCTTGCCTCGAGTGGGATAAATTTCCAGATCTGCAGGAACCCATTATGTTTTATTATTTTTCATTCGAGTTTTAGTTTGTTTGTTATGGGTTTAACTATTTAAAATACTGCAGGGATCAGCCAAGAAAATACACAATCTCTGTTACCTAATTAAACATACCGAGCCTGTAAGAATATGCCTCAATTGAAATGCTGAGCACTGTTGTTTTTTGGGTTTCTTTTTTTAATTCTACTGAAATTATAGGTGTTTAGGCTGCAAAAGGAGCAGTCATCTAACCATCAGTATGTGTCTGTCTGTATTTATGAAAACACATGCTCACACAGGACCATGGGCTGTACATGAATCACTGTTTTTCAAATACCCAGTATGTGGAGGGCAGAAAATTAATGTCAAACATGATTTCTCTGATTTACTCGTAGAAGGAATTTGTTCCATTCCCCCCAGTACTTGCTTTGTCCTCTCCAAGTTTATTGCGGCATTCGGTGGCTGCACACAGCTGCGTGGCCAGGCACGCTCAGCATGCTCGGCACAAGGCACGTACCCCTTCCCCGTCTCTTCTCCCCTCTGGCGCAGATTGCAAAGATCACACAAAGCCAAAACTTTTCAGGCAAAGGTCTGATGCGAGCAGCCAGCCTTACGCTACAGCGAGGCAGAAGGTCAGGTTTTGAAAGCCATCCGTCAGTGCGGGCGATGTGGCTGTCCAAACAGGGAATTGCAAACCTCAGTGCATCCTAGAAATATCCCAGTCACTGGTTATGGCTGCCCAGGGAATTGATGGAGCCACAGACGTGGAGCCACCAGCCCTTTCATCTTTCTGTGCCTGACTATTCCCTCTTCCCATTATCTCTTTCCATTTCCTTTCCCAACCTGCCTGTTTACTTCTCCCCATCCCACCTATCCCTTACGCCAGACTGTGCCATCAGCACCCTGCTCTTGCCTTGCGTGCCATCGCTGCTCTCCAGGGCACAGCACCCATGGCCACACCGCTTCCCAGAGCCCCCCGGCCTCCCTTGGGGCAGGATGGGCAGCCCCCTGCCAGCACATGCCATGGCATGATGCGCTGCATGGAGATATTTATTATTTTTTAAAATTCTTGTTATTTTTCACACTGCATGGAGGGCCCTCCAAGACTTGCGTGCTCTGGTAATTGCCTCCAGCTGCAAATGTGCCAGGGTGCCAACGTGAGAGCCACCGTGTGCCCGGAGAACAGGCTGTGCCCAGTGTGCCGCACAGAGCCTGCCGCTTGCCTGCCCTAGCACCTACCTCCCCGCCTCGTAAAAGCATTCTGGGATACTGAGAGTTCCAAAGGCCTTACAGAAAACAGTAATTTCCCTCTGTTTAGGCCTTTTAAGGATATAAAAAGCTGATTTAAAGCAATTGTAAGTAAAGACTCTGCTTCTGAAGGCTCACATTAGTTGTAAGATCTAAATGCATCTGGCAAGAGATTCATGGTATAATATAGTCATTTCTTAGGTGTCTTGGAACTAAAAATTGAAGCTGGTGAGATGAAGAGATAAAAATAGCTGAGTGTACATCAAAAGACAGTATTTCTTTAGTTTTTAAAGTATGTTTTCACAAGAAGTTTGTGTGTGCTGCTACAATGAAGGAAAGACGTTTTCAGGCAGTGTTTACAAAGAAAATCAGGAAATTTTTTAAAATGTAGGTGTTTTCAGATTTATATAAAATGTACATTATGTTGCCTTAAATTTCTACTGTTTTTTCCTTCACTTCAAGAAAACTAAAGGATTATTTCATTTTCTGTGTGGAAATTGCTTTAATATGGCTTCAATATCTCAAAAAAAGGCCCATCTGCACCCAAACCCACAAATGTCAGTAAACAGAGAAACATAGCATCTTACAAAGCTGGTAGGCTTGAAATAGTAGTAATAATTGTTATTATTTCCCTGTGAGTTCAGCTAGAACATAGGGGTATTTGAAATGGGTCCTGTGTATTCAACGCTTAAGATACATGACATGGAAATTGCACTTTCAAATTATATTTAAATACCTTCAGTGGTCTCTTCAGCTTGGAAAAAGCCAAGAGATATAAAATTAAGGCAGATACTGGGCTCTGGGCTCCTGCTATTCTCCAGTAGTTTCCTCTCCTGAATATTTGCAGTGTAGTCCAAGGCGAGGACAGCATTTCAGCCTGCTTTCAGTGTCGTTGGTTGAATCCACACTGTTAAATTCATTTCAGATGCTGTTTGACTCTTTAATAATCTATACCCAGAGCAGGGATGCTCTCCCTTTGTGGTAGGATGTGAGGTGGAGCGGTGCCGTGTTGTCACGAGCCTGGGAGCAGGCGCGTGGGTTCCCGGCGGGTTGATCGCAGCACTGCTTTCATTGCCGCTGAAAATCAACGCCCCTAAATGTGACTGGGGGCTGTACACCTGAACATCCCACCCCAGCGGCTCGGCCCGCTTTTCTGATGAGGCCAGAGCCGTGGCAATGTCTGCAGGTCCTTGAAGTTGTGTGCGCCGGCATGGGCGTTCCTCGCCGACCGCTGCTGTATCCCCGACGCTAATCTGCTGTGTCACTAACAAGTTGTATCATTTGAACCTTGCAGAGGAAGGCATCAATCATGAGTGCAAGCTGTGTAACCAGATGTTTGACTCTCCGGCAAAGCTCCTGTGTCACCTGATTGAGCACAGCTTTGAGGGGATGGGAGGCACATTCAAATGCCCTGTTTGTTTCACAGGTAAGACAGGGAGGCTAAGACAAGCCTCAGCGTGCATGGCTTGATCCAGAAATGACACTCGGGGGAATTTGTAAAATACTATATTCCTTTCCTTGTGAAAAAAAAATACTGTGCTTGGAAATGTTCAGAATATTGTCTGTCTGAAACTGGGGCTCGCTCTGAAGAGCAGCACTGTGGCATTTGACACTGAGCGGCACTGCCGCATGTGGTGGCTCTGCATTGCCACCTACAATCCAGAGCCTTTTAAATTATACCTCGTGGCTCTAAGGTGTGATGCTTTCCCACGTGCAGGACTTGCAAGGTACATACCTGTTCTTTACCCTTATTCACCTCAGCGAGGTCCCTTTAAAGGCTAGGCAGCTTGTAGCCCGCTCACAGGAGTGAGGCTCACACAAGTAGAGGTTTGGTAAGACTAAATCATACAGTTGTATAGGTTTGCCAGCTGCTCTCTTGGAGGTTTCTTTAAGCCCCATTTTTTTGTGGCGGCATGTTTCTAACTCCTGTCTGAGGCCTGCTAGGTGTTCCTTCCCTGGAGTTCATTTTAAGCTGCCTTGTCAGTGCAAATGATCTTGGGTGATCTTGCTTTTAAAGGACCTGCAGGATGCATGTTAAAGGCTGCCTTTAATACTCTCTTCAAAAAATTAGTTAACATCTGCATTTCCAATCTGTTTGAGTGATGGGGGTCAGGCAGGTGTGACTGTGGACCCCTTGTCAGCAAAGGGGAATGGCAGCACCTGCGCCTCCTTTAACTTTGGTGGGAGCAAGGTGAACCCACAAAAGCTTTGGCCCACAATTTGAGAGCCTGCTTTTCATATGAGCTTGGAGTTAATTTATCCTTTCCTGAAACATGCTGCAAAATAACTCTTTGAGTGCAAGTGTTTAATTCTACTGAAGAAGCTATTTTCACATACTGATTATCATTCATATAGAATGAGCCAAAAATTAAATATATTTATTTTTAACCATCTAAAGCATGAGGTTCAATATGTTTCACTTCCAAGTTTCAATTGACAAAGTCAGAATAATTGTTGGTTCAAAATCATAATGAAGTATTTGTGATGTTAAATCATCTTTTTTATATATATATATATACATACACTGAATGGACAACCCATTTAAGAGGTCTAAAAACTGTGACAAGCCTGCTGCCCTTTCAGATTCACGTGTCTGCCAGAAATGTTGTTCTGCACAATGTGTCCTCCAGACCAGTCACCAAGGCTTCTCCTGGCCCAGTTGTCCTGCATTAAAAATGCATCCGATGCACCTGCTGTGGGCTCAGGGCTCCCCACAGGAGCAGTGACGTCCTCTCTTTGGTCTGATGATTGAGTTCTTCCAGTTACCCGTGGACAGTGTTAGCTTTATGTGAAATATCAAAAATCCATATAGGATTTAGAGTCTGTTAGAAGTAAGCTGACTGTCAGCCTGGAGACTCTAAATTGACTACTTGTAAGGAAATTCTGCTGAACTGAGTGTATTGGCACTTCTCTGGCAGATATTCTTGGACTCTTCAGAGTCTTTGCAATCATAAAAGTGTAGTTCCAGACAAGATGCCTTATATGAAGCAACTTGAACTAATCGCACTCTGTTGTTTCAGTTTTTGTACAGGCAAACAAACTGCAGCAGCACATCTTTGCAGTCCATGGACAGGAAGATAAAATTTATGACTGTTCTCAGTGCCCACAGAAGTTCTTCTTTCAAACAGAGCTTCAGGTATGTTTACAACAGGAGTAAAAGCAAAGCTAAAGCTGTTGATTTCTCTGTGCAACTGTCACCCTCGTGCGGCATTTAGAAAAGGTGTGTGCCCTCGGTATGGTCTCTTCTGCCCTTAAACAGTCTCTCAGCCTCCTCCTGCCTCCCCAGGTGCTATCAGGAGAAAGGGGTCTCTGAGCATGGCTGGAATAAATAAATAAGACAAGACAGATATCATGGTTCTTTATGAGTATTTCTCTTGACAGTACTATTGCTACATCCTGACATGTCTACGTCAAACACCTTGTAAATAATTTCTTTTTTGCTATTAATAATTTAGGGACTGATTAACATACAAAGACTGAGCAAATGGTAGCTGCCCCCTCCCCTTCCTCACTGCTAAGTCAGAAGTAACGGAATTTTCCCTACCGTGGTATGAGAGCGAAGCGTGGGGGCAATTCAACATGATGCTTAATTAGATGCCCCACCAAGGCATTAGCACGTTAATAAGCTGCAGGTTCTGCAGACCAGGCGTTCCATACCCACATCCCTGGCAGCACTGGGGGCCACAGCGCTTTTAACTCCACAAAGCTGGTGCTTGGCTGGCACCCACTCCTGGGTGCAGCAGGCCTTTTGGAGGGGCCAGCCCTGACCTGGCGTGCTATTGCTGCTCTCAGGGCCCTGGCCCCGGAGGCCACCTTGGAGCCATGCTGGTGAGGCTGGGGTTTAAATCAGACTGATACCTTTTGGTGCTAAACCCACGTAGATGCTGAAGCATCCATGGTGTGTGTGCCTAATACCTCACGGTCAATGGACAGCCAGAGCTTGCCCTTCCACGGCACTCCCAGGAGGGGCCCTCCCTGGCCATCCTCCTTGGGTGTATCTGACCTGTGCTGCACAGCCACCAAAATCCTGCTACTGTCCCCTGGCAAATGCGGTCTTTTTATAGAACGGTACCATATGCCTCATTTAAATCTATTAGCTTTATAAACCATGATTTACTTAAACTTTGGAGGGGTTTTATTTATCTTGCTGAATTCCCAAGCTGCTGCCTCTTATGTCGTGCTGTCATGCTGTGGAAGGATGGTTGATCTTTTCACTTTGTTGATTTTATTTTTTGTTTCCCTGGAGGAATTTCTTCTTTCCCTTGTTTTAGCAACCTGATTTGCATAAGTGTACAAAAGTTTTAACTATACCTTGTTAATATTTTAATAAAGTCAGCAGATTTTGGGTTTGTGTGTTCTCACTATGAACGTTTTATGAAGGCAACAGTGGCTTGCAAAGCCAGCTCTGATTTTTTTCTCCCAATTTTCTTTTAAAGTGGTGTTTGGTCAAAATGCCAGCACAATTAAAATGGGCACGCTGGCTTCCTAGGTCACTGCATTAACCTTTAAATTCAGATGGTCAGATAAAGAGAACCTTGATAAATTATGGTCTTAGTGGCTTGTTTTTTGCAATTAGCAATTTTAATTACATAGTGTTTCAATTCTGAAGTATTGTGCATTGCAAAATTGCTGCAAATAGCGGCTTAAATCAGATAAATTATGATTGTAATTTTCTAGTTTTTATGCAGGATTTGTGTGCATTTAAAATTTCTGTGCTCATAATTATATGAGTAGTTCTGAATGGTGTTGGCTGAATGAAAATTCAGTACTTAGCTGCACAGTTTTAGTCTTTATTTCAGCGGTGACTCAGAAACGTGTTTACTCGATGCCAGAGGTTTTACTAATCCACATACCTGAGCCAAGGAGAAGACATAATGTGTGTATAAATCAGTTAGAGATGCTCAAGACCTCTGAACCAGCCTGCCTTGGCACCATTATCTGACCAGTTTCTGATGTGTAAGGTGCCTGCTTCAGATTCCTTCAACTGTTGGTGATGTTTTTGTTGAGTAATGAAGATCTGGTATTATTTTAGTGAACCAGCTGTTCAGCTACCAGTTAGGGTTAACTCTGCATAAACCTTTCAGTCTCTTAACTGCACAGTGGTTCTTACACAGGCAAATAGCTATCCATCAAGGTGTTCTGCTTAATGAATTTGACTTTTCAGTTCTGATCTTGCTTTCCCACTGGCATAAAATAACTAGCACCAAGTTCTGAACCTATGCTTTGTTTATTTCTTTGTATTTGCAAGTGAAGCCACTGAAAAACTTTTGAAAAAATGGAACATTCAGCTATTTCAAGAAGATATTCAGAGAGGGGTGCTTCCAGAAAGCAAGAAAAAGAAGGAGAGAGGGGAAAATAACAGGGAGCACAGGGAAAAATTTAGGGATGTTGTGGAAAGGCATGAATTGACCGCACTGATTTGTGAACATTTCTTTAGCTAGGGTAAACACCAAGCCCAGAAGGGCATGTGTGTGCCGCGTGATGAGAAATGTTGCCACTGCAAATGTACTTTCAGTGGCTGCTGCAAATAGTGCTTGGGCAGCAGAAGGCTCTGGAAGCACTTCTTGACTAGTAGTTGTGTTTTAATACAGGCTTCTGCATTGAAGCTTGCATCATCTGATGGTTTAGGGAAGCTCCAAAGCTCGTTTTTTTGTCGTGTTGGAAATTCTGGTGTGAATCTGGAGCGATGACTCAGTGAGGTTCATGCTATTGCCAGAAGAAAAGAAAACAGAATGTTATTTAACTGCTTACATTATCTCATTGGAAATAAGGAAAGAAAGCACAGTAAGGTTAAGTATGAAACACAAAAGGAACAGTATGTGTGATAACCCCACATACCCTGAGGGCAGAAGAGGAAAGGCTGGCAGCTCCATGTTTTTCACATCCTCGGTTTGTAAGATTGACAGCTATGAATTTTACGAACATCTCCTGGAAAAAAGCAGATGTACAGCACATGTATGGAACACCAAGGCTATGGCATTTCCCATACTTCTTTCCCCATACTTACTGAAACAAGTGTAGAGGTGGAGTTTTGGGGGGTTCCTTGCACATAGGGCAGGAGGAGCTCTTTCAGGCAGAGCCCCATCTCTAGGACCCATGAGGAGCTACTGGCCTTGACCAGCATCCCTGCTTCTCACAGGCAGCTGGAACCACAGCAGCACACAGGCCATTCGGATGTGGAAGCTGAATTTCACTCTGACAAGTGAAATTTTGGTCTTTACTATTTAAAACGTAGCAAGGAGCCCTGCCAACCCTGAAGATGGGTCAGAAATTATGATGCTTAATGGGTGCTGAGAGTTATATTTGTAGTGTGATTCACAGCAGGGAAAGATACCTCCTCAATTGCTTGCATTGAGAAAAACATTAAGCAAATTGTGACTGAGCAGTGATTTTCAGAGGAAACTTAAGGAGGATTTTCATATGCACTCTTTTGCCAGACTGTTTTTTCCAAGGAGCCATCACATAACCAATGAAGTATTTGTATTTAAAGGATTAATTCCTGCTGTTTGCTTGTGTACTGTTAATCATACCGTTTCCTCCTAAATAATTACAATTGATGAAAACTAAAGCAAGGGATATAATAAACAATGCACAAATAATCCAGGTACCAAGGGAGCAGGGTACCTGCCAGGTCTTTCCTAGCACAGGTGTTCAGGTGTTTTATTGCCTGCTATGAATAAAGGGCTTTCTTTCCTGTTCAGATTTGGAGATCTGTCAAACCACTAAATTAAGGGAGCTTCACTGGAGAAATTTGCTGTCATTTTAAGTGCCCAGTTTCTTTAAATGTACACATATCAAAAAAAGAATGGCTAGTATGGCTCATTGGCTGACACTGTGGTCTGTCTCCCTCCTCATTTTATGTGAAAAGCTGGCAATTTTTATATATCTGTAAACAGGCATGAGCCTCTGCGCAGAAATTGCACTCATTATATTAATAATGATTTACCATGAACGTCCTCCAGGGGCTTGATTTGGTCCACATCAAAGTCCTTGGGATTCTTTCTGCTGATTACAGCAGATCAAGCCCTAAGCAGGTTTTCTGTTTTTAAGCCTGCTTTTAATGTCAGCTCGATGTTAACTGTGTCTCCTTGAGAGGGCTGGATCCTGCCCAGTCGAGGGGGACATCACAGCGAGCTGCTGCCTAGACTGATGTGGCCTGAGGGAGGACATTAAGATGCTGCTCTGTACCTGTGGTGGCATCCCTGGGAGCAGGGCAATGAGGAGCAACATCTCCAAAAGCTCACACCAGTGATCCTTGGGCCCATCTGGGTACAACAGTGTCCCCTGAAGCACGAGGGGAGAACGAGAACCTCTTGGCTTGTGCATGACCCACCTCCATCCAAGTGAGTCCACAAGGCTACGTCTAAGGGCTCAGCTTACCACCGATGGTCAGAGCACTGAAGATAGACTTGGGCAATTTCTAGTCTGTACCCAGCTACTCAAAATCTTCCAGTGGTTAATATATCCAGCTCCTAGTTGAAAAATGGGCTTTACCTACTTCCCGGGGGTACCTCAAGGTAAAGCTTACCTAAAAGGGCATAAAGTCTTTCTTCCAAACAGCCCTATGTGCTTGCAACACTCATGTGTCTCAGTGCTTCCAGGGTCCTCTGTCCATACAGTCAGTAAGAGAAAAGCAAATGTATGGTATTTTGATGAATTTGCAAAAAAATATTTTTCCCTGGGAAAAAAACACGTGGAGGGCAGGACAAATGGGACCTGAAATGTGCCTCTGTCTCAAGGCAGCACTTTCACTTAATGTAACTTTTGCTGTATTTCAGAACTTACGTACTACTTAGATGTTAAACACCAGGAGAGTCTTGTTGGAATCAAACCACAAGCTCTTTCTGCGTTTCATATGAAGCACCTACAAAAGCATGTGCAGAATTAATTTTCTGCAAGCAAAAAACATTTTTTCTCTTGAACAGAATTTATGTATTTGTATTTCGGCTGCTCATTGGCTCTTAAGGGTGTTATCTGTCTTTCACTATTTTCTTCTAATTTTTTTTTAAATATTAGCCCTCCTCTAAAGTCCTGAAAACAACCCAGTCAGTTATCATAGCAGATTTGGCTAACGTGTCTTAAAAAATGTTGCTGTGGTGCTTGGAGTATTGTTAAATTTTAATTATTAGTAGTTACAAAGCTAATAAATTACAAGAATACCAAAATCTATTCCAGCCATATTGCTGGGTTTCATTCAGACGCAGTCAGATAATTATAACTAACAATAATTAAAAATTAAAAGTGCTGTAGGCACATACCCATCGTGTTGAGTCTGTCTGCCTGAACGTTCTTTATGGACTGCAAACCCACAAGTTTTATCTCTGATCTGTTCTCTCAGCAGGGAAGAGTTTTACCTATTAGGTCTCAGGTTTCCAATAGACATGTTTAAATTGGATGGAGGAATATATGGCTCTTTAAAAATGGGGGTTTAGAGCCAGGCTGTTACAATGACTAAAGCTAAGATACGCCGTTGCAGACTATGTGGGGCTGTCGGTGGGCTCTGCAGCAGCTGTGGTTGAGGCTCTGTGTGGGTGATGCTGAAGGCTTCCTGGGCCTGACATGCACAGAGGTGGGTGCTATATGTAAGAGCAAGGGCTGCTTAAGATCGGTCACCCCTGTGTGGTTTGTCAGCAGCTTCTTCCCTAGCACAAAAGGAGGTGTGTTTCCTGCATCTGGGGCCAGGGATGCTGTTGGAACAGCCATGTAATCCAGACCGCATGCCCTCTTTGTGCGGCCAGCTCCGTTGAAACAGAGGATAGTGCAGAAGTCTTGGATTGCCCTATGTTTGACACAGTGACAAGGTGTAGTGCTTTGCCACTTGGAAAGATGATTCTGATCAATATATGCCTGCATCTTTATCATCCTTGAGGTCTCTTCAGCGAGACGCAGAACATTCTCTTGAGTCTGAGATGTAGCTTGGAAATGTCTGGCACTGGAGTGGTGTGTCCCACAATAAAAAAAACCCTCCTTCATTTCTTACAGCATTAACACCATTGTGTGGCTGGCCCTGGCTAGCAAAGTGTAGGAGGCTTCACATTAACATGTGCAGAAAGCCCAGCAGTGATGCAGAGCAGGGGGAAAAAAGAAGGGAGCCAGGTGAAAGGCATCGTTTCAGTCATTAATGCACTTAAGCGCACCCAAGTGTCAACATGTGTGATCAAGTGTAAGGAGGCATGTCGTTCCAATGTGGCAGCGCTGGCACACAGAAGGGGCTTCCTACAGCAGAGATGGCACTTGGATCCAGTGCTCAGGCTGCCCAGCTAAACCCGTCGTTGCCTGTCATCTATGCCCTAGGGCAAGGGTCCAACCAACTTTTGCGTAGGCACCATGCCATCCCAACAGATGGGCAGGAGTGTAAGCCGCCAAGAGACAATGTATATGCATCAATTGTGTTTATTGAAAGCACAATTCCTGGCTGGAAATGTCCAAATGTCTGTTTATTCTGAGATAAGATGCCTTTAGTTAATGGACATGGAAATGCAGCCTAGCTTTGGACTAATTGCTTTATATACATTACAAAACAATGCAGACATGCAAATGCAAGATGTGCTGAATATGGGGAGCCCAGTTAAAGGTCTGTTATGACACAGGCCCTTTTAAATTGGCTCAAAGTACCAAAGTACCACATGCCTCTAAGTACCGGAGACCGGATTTTGTAGGAGCTGCACATAACTATGTAAATCCCTGGCATAATGTATAGCGATGTGTAGGGGGCCAGCCTTTCAGACTCGCAGGTTTTTCTTTGCACACAGATGTCTAAGCTCACCTCTCCTAGTAGTAGTGGAAACCATTTTTACTTGTGTGGCTAAATGAGGGTGATTTGTTAACCCAGACTGAAGCTAGACTGGTGTACGCAGCTCATGGAAGAGAGAAGAATCACATAATATGCTTTTATATTTGACAAGTTGTTGCCCACCAAAAAGAGTGATTTATGGAAGCATCCCATCTGTATGCAGAGATTAAAGGGTGTTTCCTTTCCCTGCTTGTTAGCATTGTTCAATTAAGATTTGTTAGTGTTCTTGAAAGATGTGCTTTAAAGACCTTCCTGAATATACAATTTGGTATTCATAAAGATACAGGCATGCTATACGTAAATAAATAAAGCAGGAGTGTTTTACTTCCAGGTACGTTAATACATTCCCATCTTCTTGGAAAGAGAACACAGGGGCTGTGTTAAATATCCATCCTTGACCAAAAGGAGGAAGCACAGGAGAAGAAATGAGAAATGGATTTTCTTTCGGAAAGACCAGATTGCACTCTCTGGTCTGGCAATAACAATTACTAATGACATTTAGAGAGAAATTAAGGATGAGAAATGCAAGTTGGCATTTCAGCAGTGCCAGTCAGTAACATTGCATCAGAGCTCACAAGAGAGATGAGAAAAAGTTTAGGGATGGAAAATTAATTTTGTTATGTCAACAATTAACAAATACCTTTTCTTCATTCTTTACCACACTATCACAAATTACCACTGTGATAGTATTTAGCAGCTCCTCAGGTGAATGAAATAGTACTTTGAGATCCGTATTTCTGGAATCAAATCTGTTTTGCTCTGTTTTGTTGAACAATGAATGACAGAAAGAGGTTCTGACTGACCAGGGAGGGAGAAAATGAGCTCTTGAATGTGTGGTAGCAAGAATATTCTGTGTGACTTCTCTCTGCAGATCTCAGTGGGTTTATAACCATGAATGAATTAGGCTTGCCAGCACTCTTTCTGAGGTTGTGTTTTACAAATTTGGAAAGGTAGAGGTTGAGCAATATTACCCAGCTTCATGCAGGAAAATTTTGGAGGAGCCAGACATAAAGCCTTGTAAAACTCAGGCCTTTTATTCAGAAGTCCTTCCTCTGTTCACAAGGTGACATTCCTGTCCCCACAGGACAGTGGTAGGAAGCCCCATTTCCTGCTGCTCTGCGTCGAGCCACAGAGCAAAGGGGCCGTTCGCTGTAGGGCTGCGAGCATGGCCGTCCGCACGGCTGGCTGTGCAGGGACCCTATCCTCAGGGACAGCCGAGCCAGGTACCACTGCCTGGCCCACCTGGGCTTGGGAGGAATACATGCCTGTCAAACAGGACATACTCCTTCAAATAGAGCATTTCTGTAATGTAGAGGTGAATTAAAAAAAAAAAAAACCCAAAAAGTAGTATGTTTTCTCTCCAAAAAGTCTCCTCACAATTTTGCTTTGCTGGTGGGAAGAGATCTCTAATACAGCCCTTAGGGTTTTTCTGCTCGAGTAGCTGCTGTGGAATGTAGTTTGGGGTCTGAGCACAGAGTAGCTCTGTTTACTCCTGTAAGTATCAGTAACATCCAAAGGAACTGACTTCATTTTTCAAAGGAAGAGGGATGCTGCACTGAGCAGAGGGTGTTATTTAAGGAAAACAGTGGAGCCTGATCGGCCTCTGTTTTAAAGACCTCATGGAAGGTGGTGTACAGCATCCTTTTAAAAGTTCAGTCTCTTCATTTGCTTGCTGCTAGAGCAAAACGGGGATGCTTGTCCAGACATAACAGTATATGCCTGAGTGTTTTCACAAGAAATGTCTAGATCATTAAATATAATAGGTCTCAGCTGCAGTTTTGATCACTGAAGCATGCACACAATTCATCACAGCAAATTAGGTACGTCTTTGTAACTTATCTTTCTGCAATTTGCTGGCACTTTTAGGGAGCTGAAACTTATATTGTATGTGCTGCAGAAGCCATTTCAGATAAAATATTCTGTGTTTATTGTTGGAGAACAAGGATTCGCTAATAACAAAAGCATGGAGCAGTGTATGTTTCTGCTCCTGCATCTTGCAGAACCAGCAGTAGTACCAGCAGAGATCCCCAGCCACATTCATTATTTATATATTTTAGTGAATTTCTTGTCTGCAGTAAAAGAGATATAAGCCTCAACATCAGCCTGTTTGTGCCAAATTCTATCCTACAGCCCATTCAGGAAACCTGAGGCAGCCATGGTTCTCAATCATTACACAGCCCATTTATCTGATTGGAGTTTTGTCCTCTCTGCCTTGCTGAAATGTTGCTTGTTCTTTAAAAGCTTAGTTTGACCTTTGGAAAGAAAAGGCATTTGGTATTTTAATTTTTTTTTTTTTTTAAAGCAGGACCCTGAACCTACTTAAATAGAAATTGGCATTCAAAAGCAGCCCCATTATTGAAAAGCATTTACTTTATTACTAGAAGAGAACAGACGCTTGTGGGCTCGAAAATTACATTTCAGTGGATTCATCAGTTTCAGTCACTAGTTAGTCTGTGAACAGATGGATATATTTGTAACAGTTAACATGAATTTATACCTTGGATTTTTACATTTGCCTTAGGAGCACTGCTATCTTAGCTGCTGACTAGGAGGGTTTGAAGACACATTTTATTTGTTTTGTTTTTTTCTGAAAGAAGATATGGTTGTTTCTAATTGCAGAGATGTCTTACATCATAGAAAGCACCTCAGTTTTCAGAAACGTGAATGATATATAGCTACTGTGTAAGGAAAATGTTGTAAAAGAACCCCCCACATGGCTGCTGCAGAAAAAATAAACATCTCAGCCTAAACCTAGATAAACCCCCATGGACTGAGAAAATAATTTTCAGTAACCAGGTATTTTTAATTCTGTGTATGAAGGTAGTAATCACAGTTGCCTGTACTTGTGTCTAGAGCCTGCCCCAGTCTAATTGCTTGTCTCTTTTTCCCCCCCGAAATTTAAGGCTACTGGTTAACACAGCAATGCATTAAACCTTCTCAGTCTCCAAAATAGAAAGAAATACTGCCCTAGCCTCTACCATGTGGCATCTTTAGGTTTCAGGGATTTCGTTTAAATCTGAAATTTATGTCCAGGAGAAATAAATTATTAGATTGTAAAAGCAGCTGGGGAGGGAGTAAATACAGTCTCTTTTGTCCTCTATATCATTTCCCCAGGAAGATAATAAATGTGTGGCAAGCGTCTTGTGTTTCCTCAGTCGTACAAGTGTTGTGTGCGTGTTGTATTTCAGACGTGAAGCCTCAACTCCAGGCAGGAAATCCTGGAGTGATGCTGTACTGCTGTTTCCTTCTGCTGTGGGGCTGGCGGAGCCCCCATCAGTTTTACCATTAGAAAGAATTTGAAAAATAGTTCCATGTAGGAAGTTAAAAGGCCTTGGGTGTACTTCTGATTTGCTGAGTAAGAGATTTAGGGTGTAATCCTGTGGTTTGTGTAATCCTGTGGTTTGTGTCCTCAGCCAGTGAAAAGCAGCAAGAGCAGTGGTTCCAGCCCTGGCTGCTGGAGTGAGTGGAGGACGGGGATCATGCCCTGTGGCCTGATCCTGAGGGACGGTGTTCCCAGGGTGATAGTGAGGAGCACAAGAGACACTCCTGCTAGTTCATGACTGCCTTACCTGTTCTCACTGCTCTGTGAGGTCAAATGCATGGAGCAAGTATGATGAGTAGTCAGGAAAATGTAATGATGTGATGAGGCTTTGCTGGAAAAATCTAGATGATGGAGATGGGACCATACATGCTGATGGTGTCAGCGTAGTGACAGCTCATAGCTTTGTGTAAGGTCAGCTTGGGTTCAACGAGGCTCTGTCACCCCAACTCCATGTGAGCCAGCCCAGATTTGGCAGCAGCAGTCCTGAGTTTATCAACTCAGCCTTGCTGGAGCTAATTCACTGCAGAGCATCTTGTGCATCTTCTGTGCCACATCCTGGGCAGGTGTTACGGACACCCTGAGGTCACCTCTGCGCAGAGCCTATCTGCAGAAACACATCACCTCAGCTTTGCACCATGCAGAAACAGCCAAAGCACTGCCCGTGCCGCTCCAGCCCTGGGGGAGAGCTCTGCCTGACCACCAAGCCTCCTCATTTGTTTCTGCTGCACAGTTAAACTGGAATAAATTGCCATGGGCATTGAGGTTTGACTGTGTATAGCATATCTGTCATCGGTGCATTACATCACTGTGTCTCCAAAAGGAATAGAGAGGAGGTTTAGAGCATATTTACTTCTGAAAAATTTGTCCTCCTTTGGGACCAACACATGCTCTTAGTCTTCGTGTGAAAACACGATTGTTTAAAATGTAGCGTCATGCTGTTCAGAAGGCAGGATTCCTGAGGCAGTGACGCTCTTGTAATGGAGTAGCTGGCCAGCACAGCCCTTTTTTAACAGTTACAGTTGTTTCACACACATACCACAGCGATGTTGCCTCACATTTTGTCGTGTCATGTCTTGGAGGAGACGGCTCGTGTTGGTGATATTTTGGCCCCGCTTTTACATGTGGGAACAAACCCCACTTGGCTCCTTCACGCTATCAGCTCCTCTGGGGTTAATTCCTCAAGGCAGTGGGCTGAGCTCAGTCCTGCCTGCAGATTTCTGCTCTGCTGGTGGCATGTTCACGAATGGGGCGGCATATAAAGTACTTCTATAAACTGTGGCCTTGCTATTTTATAGCGGAGAGACTTGCATTGGAGGATTTTTATGCTCCTTTTGAAATTAGAAACCAGCAATAACAGCCATTATGTCCAAGGCAACAGGTCACTGACCAGCCATTTTGTCAGCCTGAGCAGTATGTGGGCGCCACGTGACGGGAATATTTATTTGCCTCTACAAAAAGTGTATCCATAACACAAGGCAATACAATCTGTCAGATCACTATTCCATTAGAGGCAATTTTACTTTAGTTGCTGCTGTTTGACAGAATTACCAGTAGAAGGACCACGATGTGCTGTAGCCTCTCTGCGGGGCACGGCTTGCGTGAAGTCCGGCTGTCCGCACTTGCTTATTTAGTCCGAGAAACTTGGTTCAGCTGCAGCTCCCATCATCATTCGATGGCAGATGTTGCCTAAGCAAGGAGCACAAGGTGTGCCCCTGATAATGTTTGCATTAAAATTCACAGTTAAGGCTGGAACTGTTTTATACCTGGTCCTTGACACCAGGAATATCTAACTAGTGCAGAAAAAATAGCTATGAGAAATCAGATGGTGTTCAGTGACCCTTGCCATGCCAGGGAACAGCAGGGCAAGTTAAGGAGCTGGTTTGAGGTTCAACTTTGAATTTTCTGGCTTTTGTTGGGTTATATTCCCATGGAAACAGTCATTCAATGAGGAGTTTGTCTATGTATTTTGACTGGTGGCTGCTAAAGGTACTATGTAAAGCAGTTCCCTTTTGCTCTAAGTATTTTGTGAGAAAAAGAGTGCAGGCGGATGCTGCCTGGTCCTATAGAGAAGACCCAATCAGGAAATCACTTAGTGTTTATAGAGGAGTCACAAAGGGTCCCATGGTGATGATACCAGCTCTCACAGAAATGAACAATTAACTGGCTTCTGGAATGTGATTTACCTTAGATCAAGGAGGGATTAATAAGATATGCTAAATATAAATCAACAGATCAGGGTTTTGCCTAAGAAGGATTCCTGTACAACGTTTTTCTTTTTGCAAATGATTTTGAAACATCATCGCTTCCCTGAGTAGGACCCATAAGTAGGTAAAAACAGGTCAGCTCTGGGTCGGGCATGGGAGCTTTTGGTGTAGCACTGGGAAAGGAAGGTACCCTGTGTAGTAGCTGCTTTTTCCGATTACTATGGAGCTTAGGTTTGAAAACAAACTGGAAGTGAGATGTTTGTGTTTATTGGAACGCCTTTGGAGGGTTACTTTGAAGTTGGATGAAGGCCATGCATGTGCTGCAGGCTGGGTGGGTGACTGTGTCCATGGAGGTGAAAGGATGGCTGTGACCCTGAGCACCGGGGCGCTTGTGGGACCAGCTCCCCAGAAACACATGGGCTGACCAAGCCAAGGTTAAAATGCCGAGTGCTGTCAGCAGAGCAGTGGGCTGGGGTCCTGCGAGCCTGTTTCTGCTCTCAGGATCACCAGCAGCTCTGGGATCCAGTCAGGGACAAAAGGTGGGGCTAAGGGAGAAGTTGAGGAATTCTAAAAATATTCTGGTTTTATGCAGTTCTGACAATATTAATTAAATTTGTCCCTGTCCCTTTATGTTTAGGGAAGCTTGAGGTTCTTCCCTCATCTTATTTTGATCTCGCACATGGCATACTGCAGACTACAAGTCACAAGGACGCTGATAAATTTGCATTTCTGAGTGAAATTCTCAGGAGCGCACAGTCCCTCAGGACAGGTATTATTAGCTCCCTGGTTTCATTGGGTGCCTCAGTGAATCATGGTGTGTTTACAGCTAGTTTCTCTAACAGAAGACTCCGGTTATCTCTTAATAATGTATTCTCCTGTGGTTTTTATTTCCAAAGTGCTGTGGTAAGGAGATTTTCCCAAAGGCTTCAGTTTGCTTTTGTGCTTCAGCATTTTACCCAGTGTTTTTGGAAGAGGCGTATAGACTTTTTCGGTGAGGCATTTAATCGAATCTGAGAGGCAATGCCAGGCTCAGGCTCGCGTTTTGAGTTCACTTGTAATAAGCTCACCTTGGTTAGTTCTGAGTTTTTAGAGAATAGGAAGAGATGGCAGGTCTAGAAGACTGATGATACAGAATTATTAGTCTCGAGTGGAAAGGGGAAAGCCTGTTAGGTGAGTTGTCAAAGTCTGATTAGGACTAAACAACCTGAATTAGAAGAGAAATTAAATTCATAAATCATCTAAAAAATCCTTAGCCGGTGTGAGAAAAGCCTGGTGCTGGGAAAAATAACTCTAAGAAAGGTGTTTGTATACAAAGGGAATTTTTCAAACCCAGAATTAACACAGAAATATCTATCAAAATTCCAGAATCTATTAAAATTAACAGAAGCAGTGTAAGTATAGAGATAAAACAGAGCAAGTGTGTTGTCGGTCCGACACAGCACGGCAGCAGCACACAGCCCCCGGGGTGCAGAACAAAGGCAGCGGGGCGGGGGGTGCTTCAGGGTCTGCCGGGGCTTTACAGACCAACGCCTGGGCAGTTGCATTTCAACATAGAAACATGCCAGCCACAGGAAAAGATTTATATATTAAAAAAAGCAGACAGTGTTTAGTCGGTCACGTGTGGAGCAGCTTTTTTCCCTGTAAATATTTTACGAGTTCTGAATCTTCACATTGACTCCAGATGAAGTGTCAGGTCCTAGTTGCTGGAGAAGTTGGGCAGGTTTCCAGGGGCATCCCCTGGGTGAGCGAGCACCAAAGGGGCTGCTCAACCTCCCCAGGGGGTACAGAAACATGGGGGGTGCCACAGCCAGCACTGAGAAGTATTCCTGTATCCCAATACCAGTGAAAGGTGCGTTTGGCCCCAGAGTAACTGAGTACGTGCAAGTGTCAGAGTAACACAGGTATTTTCATTGGAAACAGGCAACTTGGCTTTGCATGCGTACCAAACCTCCAGGAGTACTTCCATAGACACCTGAAGTGATTTGTTTTCATTTTTTTTCTTGATTCAATAACGTGCAAAGGACAGCTTCCTGACTATGTTTGTTGGAGTGCTGTCTCTGAGTGCGCTGACATGGGGGCTGACTGATGCATCGCAGGTTATCGGATGCTCAGAGATGAAGCAAGCAGTAACACAGGCAGCTGTTTCCTTCCACAAAAGATGTACCACCTTCCGTTTGCCTCTACCACGATTTCAGGGGGTTCTTCAACAGAAGAAGGGACATCTGAACCTGTCTTGCCTGACAATTTTATTTTTTTGTTGTGGAGTACCATGATAGCTTGAGGTTCACTTGTTAGAAGTGTTTTATGCAGTGGGTGAAATACCAGGGGAGAGGAAAGGAGTAATACTGTATTTCCTGAAAAACGATGATCTAAACGTATAAATGTCACTCCGTAAGAGTTACCTGAAACAACTAGAAGGGCAATTAACACCTGGGTTTATGGGAAACATTGGTTACCACTATCAGTTTTAATGAAGTGTATTAACTAAATTGTGTTCTGAGTATTCATTCAGCCCTGTTTATGGCACACTCTTGAGTACATTTACTGTTTGTCAGAAGTGCAAACTAGTGAACATATGAGGCTTTAAGACAGGCCATCTGTTAGTCTTAGACCCTTGGATAATTGTCAAACAGTTCTAAAAATAAGCGCATACAAACTGCAAGGGGGTGCAAAGGTGATTTTTCTTTAGTCTGATAGCAAAGGGAAAGCAGCAACCAGAAATTAAAAAATAAAAATTAACAGGTTTATCCTGTAAAGCAGGCTTGCTTTCCTTTCCTCCCTGTGTCTCTCCCTTATTTTGCCCTTCCCCTTCAGTGAGTTCTGTTTCTTTTTTTTTTCTTTTTTTTTTTTTTTCTTTTTAATTCAGTTTTTTTCCTCTTGCTCTTCTGGGTCATGGCATCCCTTGAATGCCTCTCCAGTTTAGGATTAGAGCAGCACCAATTTAAGGCTCACAGCTTTCTGTAGAGAGCATAATCTCTGATGGCTAAAGCAAGGGTCGTCTTGTGTCCTCTGTCTAAAGTAATCCCTTTATAAAGTCATGGCATAAAGATTTTCATCTTTATGGATTGCTGTTAGAGGGAAACAGTACCTGTGCATGTACAGGTCTGGGCTTATGGGTAGGTAACGAGGAGTAACGGCCAGGAGAATTTTGGACCAGTTTGAATTCAAGAGCTGCAAAACATCGTTTGAAAAAAGAATGTTGCAGATGGTATGTCGTAAATATTTAGACACACTAACTTCTGTTTCCAGCAATTTGGAGGTTTTGTTTTGCCTTCTTTTATATATATGTTCAAATGTGAGGCTTGAACCTTTGCTTCAAGTCAGTGCCTGAATCTGAGGTTTAGATTCTGTCTGGCAAGCTCTGTGTGCTGACAGTGTGTATAGGGATTGCTTCTCTTGTCCCCCCAGCCCCGCTCCCTCAGGGGCAAAGCAGAGAGAATGGGGAGGAGGGGGCACAGCCCTGAGGAGCCCCTGCCCAGACCCTGCTCCCTGGGCTTGAGGCCAGGTGGTGCCTCAAGCAAGGGGTGGTGGAAAGGGAGCGAGGAGAGGCAGAGAGAGAAACTCCCTGGACTCTCACCTGGGTCTGGAGGAACCCCAGCACACTGGGAAAAACATTGGGATTGATAGGAATTACCTTCCGTGTCACAAGATGAGGCAACTCTGTTCATCCATCCTCTCTGGAGTTGGTGTTTCCAGTCTGGGTGGTTTTGTGGGGCCAGGTTGACGCCAGTGTCCCCAGGAACCAACTGTGGGGGCAGGCAGGGTGGCGTGGGCTGAGCAGCCGGCACTGGAGAAGCGATGTGAGCACAGCAAGTCCTGTGCATTCCCACACCCAAACACCCGGCATGCTCGTGCACACAGGTCACCCCATGGCTTGTCACCAGTTAAGTTTCACCTTGGCTTTGTTACATGAATCTATTATCTCCATAATTTGTGCTGAAACTATTTAGAAATGGTTTCTGTTCACTTAAATGGGATTTGGAAGGGGAGAGCGAGGCTGCGTAAGTTTTCATCCGAGACCCAGTCTCTGTGTAACTCTGCAGAAGGTGTATGAATTCCACCTGAGGGTGTTGGGCATCACCAGCCTTATGCCATTTCTTAACCTCTGTATAATGTATGGTCTTTTAGGTGCATATGCTCACACACATAGACAGTATACCTCTAAATGGCTGGTACAAAATATCTAAATACATAACAGATGCACAATGGCACTATAGACTGGATGTATTATGGCCCCAAACCATTATCACACCCCTTGCAGTTGCATTTTATTTTTTTCACCTGCTCCTGTGTAGTACACCTGTGACTTGTTGGCAGTGAACCTCATTGCAGTGTGGGAGACTCCCAGCTTGACTGCCTGGCTTGGAGCTTTGCTCCATCATGCGCTGCTTTTTTGTGTGTGTTTTTTCTCTTGATCTCTATATAGCTTGTAAGAGTTCTTTGAACTGCTGTAAGTGATCATCTTTCAAGCCTGATGCTTTCCTTCTTGACACAGTGCTCTGAAAATGGAGATCGTCGTGCCAGTATTTTCGTAGTATCACATGTAGAAAAACAGAGAAATATTCATTGTAGATGTCCTGCACAAATTACTTGATCCGCATCCAGAGGGCAGGCAGGGGGTGTCCCCAGGGAAGATCTGGAGAGCAATCAGTATCTACACAGACAATAATCAGCCATTCTTTGAAATCTTCTTATTTCCTGCAAAACCCGTCGCCCAGTTCCTTGGTCACAGACACTTCCGCAAATGGTTCATTTGGGGATTGTGCAGCCAGTAGAAAATTCCACTTAAACACTGCGGCAGCCCTGAGGCTTGAGGTAGTTGCATTTTTCCCACTGACGTGGCTATCAGAATTGCTATCCATTTTGCATGATTATTAAGAAAAGAAAAGAAGAAATTTTCCAACCTTGTCCTATAAATAAGCTGTGACTTACTTGATCTTGACAGGTGACTTAGTGCTGCTGTAGAGTTTTCCAGCTGCAATAATGTCTCAGAATGATGTATTCAGTGGGGTATCAGCTGTGAGCCATGCGTAAACCAGGGGGCCTAACAGGAGCTGTGAAGAACCATTTTTACTGTTCAGCTTCCAAATTATGTCCTGCCTCCTGCCGGCCCCCGAACGCGTACGTGTGTGGATGGCCTTGGGAGCAGGCAGGCATGTGCAAACACACAAAGCGTGCCTGGAGAGGCTTCTTTTTTGTGACTGCTCTATTTTCCTTTGGAAATCACCATTAAGATTTTTTTCTTTTTTAAAACTATTATAGCTGAAAACTCATGCCCGAGCTGTTTGCTGCCAGCCCACTGTCCTGCTGGAAAGGCGGGTTTACTTGGGTAGAAGCATTCCCGTAGTATCACACATCTCAAAACATTTGCTCCCTTCTGGTCTTTATGGTTTCATTCTGCTACACAGAACAGCCCAGTGTAGCGTCGGGATGGAAGCTGTTTCTGCTAAGGCACAGGGCAGTCTCACTGCCAGGATTTACTTGTTTTTCAATTGCTCAGGAAGTCCAGTCAGCCAGGGGAATTTTCTTCGTCTGGGGGCACACACAGCGGTGCCGAATAAAGTTATTTGATAGAGCATGGGTCAGATATGCGAAGCACACGCGTAAGAGAAGTGACATGAGCACTGAACGTCTCAGGTGCTTTCTGACATCTGCAAAGCCCAGTTCCAAGGCGCTGTGCATGTGTGGGGTGGAGTGAGTAGATGTGAGAAGGTAAGACATGGTGGTTGCTAGTAATAGGAGACAGGTTGCCAGACTTTTGTTTGGAAAGCATGTTTGTGTGGTCTGAAATACATTTTCGTAGATGAGAAACCTGTGCCAGCTGCAGAGGGTATGGGCGGGCTTCCATGGGCTTCTGGCTTACACACCAGCGGTGGTTCTGCGGTATTTGCACAGGCAGGAAGCTGGCAGCCTGGTGTTCACCAGCACCTGGGCGTGTGGGACTTACCTGTTCATGCATGTGGCTCGTGCAGGACCTGCTCTCTGAAAGGCAGGGGCAGGATTCGGTGGACACAGGCTCTTGTGGTGGGTGGCAGGCGTTACGCATCTGTTTGTGAGGCCCTGTCTGCAGTGTGGCTCTATTTATTAACTGCCTGGTCTGGGGACTAGTCAGCATATTGATTGCCAATAATGCATGCAGAGGGGAAAAATGGCATGTTCCCCAGATATTAAGACAAAATCAAAATTTGCATATGAAAAATGTGGGGGTTTTGGACCAATAGCCCCGTGGCACGGCGAGTTTCTGAGCTCCTACCTCGCCCAGCTCTGAATGGCCACAGGATTTGAGTTTAATCCATTTGTTTCTTTGTGTAAACTCTGCTCACAGACCCACTACATTCATTGTATTAGGAGCGTTCAGAACATATTATTAACCTATGTTTGAGGAGGGAGGGCTCACAATGAAAGCTTCATTATCAGATTTAGAGCCACATACCATTCCTTTATTGACCTGCCTGGTGTAATCAATGCAGCAGCCACACAAGTTTGAAATCATGTTCCCTGACTGTAGACTGTGCGTCATGCATCTAGTGCTGATTGTGCATTATCTTTTAAATGACACTACCTAAATAAGTATGGATTTGTCTACCACGAATAGCCTGTGTTTCGATTTGAAGATGGTAAACCTTTCACTTTTTTTATTGATATTCAGGATGACCTAAAAATAGAACTGTAATGAAGTGCCTGAGAAACAGCCATTGTTAAAATGCTGAGGCGTGTGTCTGAGCACTCTGTATTCTTTCACATTTCGGTGCTCTCCCAGTTAGGCTCAGTGGATAAGTGTCCTGTCAGTGCTGCCGTTGTGTTTGTAGGGCTCCATCCATCCTCTTCCATAAAGTCATTATTTGACTTGAGAGTAACACCCAGCACTGCAAAGGTCATTCCTCCTTAAGGCCAGGAAAATTTCCGTGTATAGCAAACTAAAAAGCCATTGGATTTTGTTTGCTGATCTTAAATTGTCTAAAAGCAAAGTAGCGCCAACTGTCGATCCACCTGATGTCATTTGCGTATAATAATGCTTGATCCCCTGAGAAGCTTTCCAGGTCTTTGCACGATACTTCTGGGGTCTGATACTGAAATACTGAGTGTCACACTAGGGGTGTGTTCGCAGCATTAGGGTTACACCAAACAAGGACCAGCTACTGCGCAGCTTCGTCAGTGGGTTGTATTTAATTTCACAAGGCAGCTACGGTGCCTCTGCCACCTCTAAACCCTCTGGCCCGGTGAAGCCAGACCGTTCCTGTGTGGAGGTTCCTCGCAGCCCCCACAATATCTATATCTATCCCAGGTAACTTTTGCCATGGCTTAGGAACTCAGCAGCGCTTCTGACACCTGGTGGTCATGTTTCGGAGTGCACAGAGTCCAGAAGTGCTCCTGCCTGCAAATGGGGTCACGGCCCTGCGCATCGCTGCCCACCCCTTACTGCTTTCCGCAGAGGGTTCTCACGGGGAGATGCCATCTCTTGATAAAGCGGAGGATCACTCTGTTTCCTGATCAAGATGTGACTGTGGATAGTGTGCAAGGACCAGATGATTTATGAAAAGTTAAAATATCTTACTTTATTTTAAAGCATAATCGTTGTAAATAAATAATTAGATTCAAAATTCATTTCGTGTTTAAAAACTTATTCTTCAAGCTGGCGGACTTGCCCAGCTCTGTTATTAGGCAGACAGAGACTAGTAACAGTGCCTAGGCTTCCTGAGATAATGCAAATGAATTTTTATATTTGGGGATGTTGGGGACCCAGCTCAAGAAAAGCTCGCCATGAAGCACATCTCTAGCTGCTCAGACAGTTGAATGATCACACAAATAAAGCTGAGCTTATATGTAGGACTGGGCTTCACTTAGTACACAAAATGTAGGTGAACCGGTATAGCTCTAAAAACACGCTTCTGACGTTGGCTTCGCATTTGTTTGGCTCCTGCACAAAGTGGCAAGACAGGTCAGCATCCTCTGATCCCAGATACTGGGATGACATGAGGCTATTAGAAATCTACCAAGAGGGAAAATAGGAACAAAAAAGACTCTAAACTGCTGAAAGAAATGAGGAGAGCTAAGTCTGTTCTTTAAAGAGATTTAACTTCTGGGTTACATGTCCAGCCTTTTTTCTGCTGGGTATATTACCCTGGTGCCTGAACTGGCGGTTCAGCTGTTATTGCCGAAGTATTTCTTGGACTGAGAAGTGTGTGTCACAATCTGGTGTCTCTTGCTGCCAGTGCTTGCACCCAGTACTAGTGAGAATAAAAGAGTAAAATATGGCAAGGGTTCCCCCCACGATTCAGATATTATTTTTTTTTTAATTGTTACAGTGAAGGGAATCCCTAAAGGCAGTTTCAGCCCATGAAGTGTTACACTTTCTTTACATGTATTGAAAGGAGGGGGAAAAAAAAGAAACCCTCGTGGCTGTACTTGGCTTGTAGCATTTTTTTTCTAAGTTCATGCCAGCATTAACAGATTTGTCAGAACAAAGCAAATGTGTCATATTGGCAGCTGTTACTTATGAGTACTTTTTCTTTATTGCATTTTGTTTTGTAATAATTGAGAAGCTTTTATGTTGAGCTCTGCATAAATGGTACTGAGTAGGAGGGTATGGGCATGCTTTCTATTATTCTGCCCCTCACGCATGTCTCCTTTTTTCGTCTTTCCAGAACCACACATTGAGCCAGCACGCACAGTGAGCCACTGGCACTACAGGACACCTCTCTGCAGAAGACTTGACGGTGGCACAGTGGGGAGGACCATTTGAACATTACATCCAATCAAAGTGTCATTTGCAACCCAGATGTAAAACTCTAATGATTTGGCCATGAGGCGCTGCTATTATAAGCAGCTGGAAATGAATATTAATGGAAGAGATTAAAAGTATTCCATGCTCAGTATTTTTTATTGTCCTGCTTCAGCTAGTGTACTTTAGAGCTTCTGCTTCTGACTGAATTTATAGTGTTAGATAAATCTGCTTTGATGCTGTTGCCCTTTGTTGCTTCTTGTATTATATTGATAGTTCAAGATTAGGTGTGATTTTTTTCTTTTTTGTTAACTGCTTTTTAATTGCAATTTTAGGTAACTGTGCATTGTGATGTGATTGCTTGGCTATTGTCTGAATATTTCTTTTTAATTTTTTAATTAAAGACTAATGCTTTGATTGGATTTGCCAGTTCACCGGACAGTGATTAAAACTATGTAATGAATATAATCGGTTTCAGTGCAACTGGATGGTCTGCTTTATAAATGTGACTTAATCTGATTGCAATAACTAGTACAGTTCAATAAAGGGAATACATGAGCTTAGCGTCAGAGGTTGTCTGTCTGTCAGTACACGCTGCACCGCCACTGCTGGCTGGTGTGTGTCAGTCACAAAGGGGTGGCTCACCCCAGGGCAGAGTGCTCAGCGCCCAGGAGGAAGGCAGACTGGGAGAAAGCGAAGCCATGTTCCTGCTCCTGGCGTTGTGCTCGCGTCTGGATGCAGCTCCCAGGCTCCTGTGGTGTGTTGAGGTGAGGTAAGGACATCTTCTATGAACCTGGGCCTGAAGAGACATTGCTGGCGTGTCATACTCTTGTACTCAACAAGAATGGAGGGAACTTGGTCTTATAGCTACCTTGACCTCATCTCTGTGTTTCTTTGTTTCAATAAGAAAATAATAGCTTTCTGGGTTGTATACAAATGCACAAATATTGGATCAGGCCTCAGGGACCTTGGTAGGAGGCTGTATATTTCAAGCACGTGGACTGCTAGGCCCACAGGTATTGTAGCTCTGTGTAACTGCCATACTTCTGACACTTGAAACTGCCATCATGCAGCCTACCAGAGCTAATTAGCAGCCTTTTTTTTTTCTCTTTTCTTTCTATCTTTTTTAAACACATTGTATGGTAATGAGGTAAGTTTTATCTCCAGTAAGAGAAACAGTCATTTTAAGGACCATGGACACCTTCAGAAAGTTAGCGAAATGCGGTTCTCATGGTACCTCCTGCTTGAATGAATTGTAATCATCAGGAAAGATGTTCAGCAGTTGTGACAGCTGAAATGGTGTGGTTACCCATTCCCACAATGTACAAGGCTTTGCAAGACTGTGGCATAGGAACATGCACAGTTACAGACTTTCAAAATCGCTGCTCTGAGCTGGAGCACAACTGGTTGTTGTACTGTGTCTAGGCTTAGAGCGTGTAAGAGATACCTGCTTTCATCTAGGTAATTCTTAGCTCACCATTTATGCAACAAAGTCATTATCCTAAAATGATCCATTTCAAGAAAAAGTTTTAGCTTTCCACCTGATTATTTCTTCTTAACCCATGGCACAGATGTTTATGGGCTGAAAAACTGGCTAGTGAAATAATCAATTCATTATTCTCATTCTTCATGTATGCATACTCCTAACTCGCAGCATTTTAAGATGGCAAATGGAAAAGTGCCTTGCAGTGCAGGCTCACAAACATGCCCCTGCAAGAAAAGCTAGCTGGGAACATACATCAGCTGCTCTGGTAACAGCTCGTGCGCTGTCTTCCCCGTGTTAAAGGCAAGGTAGCAGGTTCTCAGAACGGAGATACTGAAAAGGGAGGCTGTTTGCCCAACACTGGGTTTGGAATAGTGCTTGATCATTCTGGGCAGGCCTTTGGAAATGACAAGAAAGATTCAGGTTTCATCTTCGGAACTGGTTCTGTGTTGGGAATCCCAAGAGTGAACCGGTGTTTCCCCACAATTCTGAGAGCTGCTTTAGTAGTGCTGTATGGAAGCATGTGCCTTTGGCTCAGCATCTCCAGGCTGTGTAGTTAAAACTAGGTGTATATTCACTGTGCTGAGATGGGGAACTCCCCACATCGGGATCCTGTTCTGAGCTGCGTAGTTTTTTCTGCCTGTACTGGAAACATGGGTATGAGGCCAGGTGCTGGGGTGACCCTCCTCCCAGCAGTGCCACGTGGGCTGGTGTCTCAGCTGCCTGTTGCTTCTGCTTTGAACCCTGAATAGCTTGGGCAGGAGTGGAGGAGAGGAATGGTTTGGTTTTCCACCCTACCTTTAAAAGGTAAGGGACCCCAAAGCATGAGTGTGAGGGCTGTGGCCCTGCTCCATCTTCTCCATCCCCTCTGGTAAAAGAGCTTCATTGATGAGCATCACAAGTCAGGCTGGAGGGAGAGGGCTGGACTGTGCCTCTGGGGCTGGGAAAAAAATGAGCTGTGGTCCTCTTCTGCAGTTGCTTTGGTGTCTTACAGTATTTGGGTAATATTTGAGCGCTAACAGACAAGTGCTGCTTTGTAATTTTCTTTTCTAAAATAGTATGTGCAAAAGTGCAAGGACGCTTGCCTTGATTCTGGTGAATGATTCATGAACAGCCATCCTTACACCAGCGCACACCAAGGCAAGGAGTGCTGCTGTCTTGATACGTGTTTTCTTAGGGGCTAAAGCAATCCAGTTAGGGTGTGGGGGTACAGACTACTGCAGGGAATCAGAGGGAGGGGTGCCTGCTCTTCTGCTCCTGCCACGGAGCTGCATCTGTGACATGCTGGACGCCCGCAGCTCCCAAAGCTGTCCTTGGCCTATGCCAGGGTGCAGCGCTGTTGTTGTCTGACCTTTTCTTCCGAGGACGGAGCCTCCCCAGGCAGGGCTGCACCAGCCAGGGTGCGGGTAGCAGAGCTCTGCAGCCCAGCGTGGAGCCTTTGTCTGTGAGACTGCTTTTTCTGTGCTGCCCATCCCACTTGGGAGCAAGGGCAGAGCAGCCCTGCACTGGTGCAAAGCACAGCTTTGCTGGCATGGCTGCAGTCACACCAGGGAGTGCTTCACCAGCGTAGTATATAGTTCCTGTATCCGTTAAAAGCTCCTAGGGAAAACAGAGCCTAACTGCAGGTGGAGAAAGATAATACCACAGCTTCTGGTACACGTTTGAAGTTTCACCCCTTTTTCTTAGTGGCCAAGTGGTGCTACAAAAGACATTTGGTAAACAGTGAGAAATGTTGGCTCCAAAGGCGCCTGTATTTCGACAGCTACAACATGTTGAAAATGGGATGGAAAGGCTTTCAGCAATCTCCGTGATGTTTCCCTGTCTGTGTAACTCGCAGCTCCTGAGCAGTGGTGTTACAGACACGGGCTGGCACAGGCTGCACAAGGCGTGAGTGATGCAGATGACTCACAGGTAAGTGCAAACCAGAACACCTGAAGCTCTGGCTGAGGATGGGTTGCAAGTAAAGAGTCACCTTATGATCTGGGTGGCATTAGGGCGAGTACAGTGTTGGAAACTGTGAAAAAGGTTTTAGGTGAGAAAAGAAATGTTGTATAGACAATTGAATATCTTCATATTTAAGCAAATACTGAAATACTGAAATATAAACTAACAATTTGTTAACAAAGGACTTGTATTTGTGTCAGTCCACTCCATTAGCCCTTAACGCACTGAATGACCTTTGCATTTAGCTTTACACACCCATCCAAAGAGCATTGCAGTATTTCCTCAAGAAGTAGCAACCAGTACCTACAGGTGATACATTGTCTATGTAGTCAGCTCCACACCTTGTTTTCAGTGCTTCTGTAGATAGCCCCATCAAGGATGGATCACCAACTTCACTGGGGTGCCTTAGCTTTGGAAAAAGCAAGTGCCTAACTCCTTGCCTAGAAAAGAAAGGGAGTTTGGGGACCATTTGGGGGCGTGAACGGTTGCTTTGGTGAAAGCATTTTTGAGTGGTCTGGTGAAGGTTACCCCACTGAGCTGCAGCTCAGAGAGAACACGAAAGGGAAAAATTGGAGAGGCAAAGGGCACAAGGGGGCTGCCCCTCCAGTGGAGTTAAATGGAAAATCTACCCTCTGGCGGCCATTCCCATTGCAGTAGGTTCGCACATCCTATGTCCCATGTGCACATCTCACTGTCTCCTACTAATGTCTAAGAGCACATTGGGTTTTGGCATGCGTTTGTCTGGCTTTTAACACATGTAAATCACTCTCTGGGCAGGGTAGGCTTTTCTCTGGCCTGCACAAGTGGTCTCTGCACTTTGGCCCACACCCGAAAGCATTGATGTTTCCGCAGTACCCTCTCCACCACCTCAGAACATCTGATCAGCTTCAGTGACATTAGACAGAGGTGCAGAGGTGGGGGACACCCTGCCGTATGCTGGCAGTAGTTAGCCAGGGTAATGCTCTGCCAATGCTGTCATGGACACAAGCATGTGAGCTCAACACATCTGTGGCCACAGAAACCCAGGTCATGGGACCTGGCACTGGGCTTTGGAGCTGAGGGGAGCGTGATTTGTTCCTCATCACTTTGCCTTTTTTCTTTTCTCCCTATTTTTGCCTCTTGTGAAATTGTTTGTTCTAGTTTTAGCTGTCTTCATGAAATTACTGTCATCCTCACATCTTTAAGATGCCTCTCTTGCAAATGGCAGCCAGGGCTTGCCTTTTGATCTATTTATCTGTGAATTATTGTTACTTTCCTGAGGCTTAGCAGATTAGGTGACAGAGGGAGACTGCCTGTCTGCAGGAGGTGTCCAAAGGAGAAACATCACCCCAAGAGAAAGACAAACTAATTGCTGCATCACCTACAAGATTGCTAACAAAGTACAGTTTCCACTTGCCCTAACAATGAGCTGCTAGTTAATCGCTGAGATTGTCCTTTTCTGAGGAAAAAAGCAAAGTGTTTCCCCTCTGTCCTGGGGGTGCCAGGAGGAGGGGACCGGGGCCAGCCTTAGCTGGTGCAGCACCTCTCACGGGGGCCTGGCCCCTCAGGTGCGGGGGGTGCTGGCAGGGCCCAGCCCTGCCCCTCCCTCAGCTCTGCCCGTCCTGCTGGCCAGCTCTCCCGGAGCCGGTGGCGCGCTGCCCTGCTGCTCGCTGCGGCTGTCCCCTTCCTTCTGCCATCCCCGGCCATCTGTGTCCCCGCGGCAGGCGGCCGCCCCGCCATGCAGCGCTGCTGACCTGGCCCGTGCCCCCCGCGGCCATGCAGCTCCCGCCAGCAGGGAGGACGGAGGGAGGACACGGGGCCTCCAGGCCTGGGGATAATGCCAGAACGGCCGCAGCCAGTGCAGGGGCCTGCCTGCGCCTCGCCTGGCACCTCGGTGAGGGAGACAGGGCCTGGGCCTTGCATCAGGCCGTGCTGCTTCAGCGGGCCAGAGAGGGCGGAGGGAACGCTTGGCTGAAATGGCTGAACCCTGCTGAGACTCTCCTTCCAGCACTGCACCGGCAAGCCGCCATTGCCCGGCTGAGCCGTGTCAGGGGCTTCTTGGACCCTCCGCAGGCTGCTGGCCCCCCATCCTTCCTGTGGTGCCGTCTGCCTCGGCCTCCTCTCGAGCAGGGCAGTGGATGTGCTACTAAGCCTTTTGGGCTCTTTTTTAAAGATCAAAGCTTTTTTGTTCATTTTCTGAAGAGGGTTAGCCTTCTGCTGGGTGAGAGCTGGATGGGCCAGCAGCAGGGCCAGAGGTGGAAGCCATGGCAGGGAGCAAGGCAGGGGCTTGGCGGTCCCTCAGCTCCCACAGCAGACATTCCCACTGGGACTTTGCTGCTCTGTTTCTGCATGGCTTTCACAAGCTGCTCTGTGAGGAGCAGCACCACGCTGCAGGCCTGGGCTCCAAGGGCTTCTGGGATGTCAAAACCCCCAGGTAAAGAAATGTTACTACTTTGCCTGTATTTATAGCACAGTGGCATCAATCTTCTCCTCAGGTTGGAGGGGCAGAAGCATTTACTGAGTTGTGCCAGGACGTAAAGAGTAGGTTTTCCAGATTTTGGTTCTCCGGACATTCCCAAATGCATATTGGTGTTCAAGCCCTGTGCAGCACAGCTGGTATCCTCTGGAGAACTAGGGACTAGAGGGTGAGTGCATTGCAGGGCAAGAAATCCTGCTAAAAGAGGCATCACCTCTTTAAAAAATCTTTAGACCCAGAAGCTTTTAGTACCAACTAAAATCTTGCTTTGAACTTAAAAAAAAAAATGTTAAAAATCTATGTCTTCAGTTGTACGTGACTGGAAGAGGTACCTGCCCCCCAGCGCAATCCTTCCCTCACAATAAATGAGCAAGCAAACAAGCCCTCCAAGCTGCATGTGCCGAAGCCATGTCCCTGAGGTGCTGGGCTCTTCTTTACTCAGCTTCTAATTTAAAGGGGAGGGAAAGAGAAAGAACATTGTTTCTCCTGGTTGAAAGCAATGCAATAAATAACTGCATCTTCTTCCAGCTGCAATTTATAGGCACTGTTCCTTAAGAATTGGCTTCTATGCATGAAAGCTATAAAATACACATGCTTTGTGCAAAAGATACAGCTTCTACTGTACATTTTCTGGTTTATTCACAAAGTATCAGAGGGCAAGCCTGCCACAGAAGGAGAGTAAAGGAAGTGTGCAAATGAGCGCAGTTAATGCTTTTGCAATGGTGCTAAAGAAATGGTCAAGCCTTTCCTTTAGCCTCATGTAACCGAAACAATTTGGGTTGGTAATGGGGAATGAGTTTCACCCAAAGTAGGTCCCAGAAACATTTTTCTTCATGCAGGCTGCTGTGGCTTAAGACTTGATCAAGTGTTGCATAATTATTAATAACTACGCAATACATTACATTACAGTGTATATCCTCAATGCTAAAGCACTCCAACCTGGATGATGAGGCCTCAGCTGAAAGCTGTATGAGGTCTGGTGTGCAGACGATGGAAAATTAAGTGGGTAGACTTGGGAGAGAAAGTGGGCAACACCCGCCCATGCAGCACATGAGCTTACTTAGTTTTGCCTCTCCTTCCCTAACTGTCCTGATAATTTCTGTGACAGTGCCAAGAGCAATTGTGTTTAAATAAAATTCCATCTTTAACTCAGGTTTCAGCATGGAAGCCAAGGGGGTGTGTGGGTGCAAGTACCGAGCAAGCTCAAAGCAACACTACGGGGGCTCTCTGCTGAGCAAAGCCATGTTTGTGATTTCCTGGGTGGCATAGGTTTGTGCCTATTACTAGATACACCTGGAGTTTTGGCGGTTGTCCTCTGCCATGTCTACTTCTCAGCTGCTCCCTGGCTAGGTGCGTTATTTTTTTTAATTCCAGATCTTTCTTTTTTTTTCCCCTTCTTTTTTTTTACATTTCCTTCCCTTGACATTTGCCCACACTCTCAGCAGTGGCACCTGAGGGGCCAGATTTTACAGTGTACCAGTGCTCCTGTGGCGACCATGTGGTAAGTATGACACAGAAGAATCTGCTGGGTTTGGTGTAACTTGAAAAGGGTTGTCTGACAGTGGGCAGAGGCATAAGAGGAATGAGAATTTATTCACTTGTAAATATTTTTAAGGCTGCAAATTGATTATTTGATGAAAGGACATAAGAAAAGAGGCAGCTGAGCTACCTGGAAGCCCAGCTGGAATGGGAGGCAACCTTTGCTGGGAGATCAGATTGTTTTGTACTAGCAAAAAGGAATGCTAACTCCTCTTCTCTTACTGAGGGGTTTAGCACCATAATAGAGCATAAAATGCAAATGAGGCCCAGAGTCATCCCTGCCCTCCATTCTTCATTTTGCGGAGCAATTCCAGTTATCGATACGTTACATCAAAGAATACATCAAGATGCTTTGCTTTTTGGGAACTGACAGAAAAGTGCATCTTCTTTCATGTTGTACTGCAAATATGAACAAAACCATTCCCCTTGGTTTCAAGGAGTTAGCTGGTCACATATGTTAGGCACACTAGGATCAGGGCCTTAGATAATCTAATGATACTAGATGACTGTGCATCATTAGCTCAGTGACGCACCAAGCTCAGAGAGAGGAAAAAACCCCCACCAACAACCAAACCAACCCCTGAACCCTGGAATATATTTGTGTGTGAGAGAGAACTCTGGAGTGAGGGGAGAGGAAAACACAGTCAATATGTCTACAGTTCATTTAAGATGCTGAAAAAAGTGGGGTTTTTTTTTTTGGTTTTTGTTAAAAAATTTTTATTGGGAATAGAAACACAAAATGAGAGAAGAAGCAGTGAGGAATCCAGAATACCCCCATGGCACGTGAAACCCTTCTGCAACAAACAGAGTAGGTGCTGGAAAATACATATTCAAAGTAATACAGACACATGCAAACACCAGAACAGCAAGTATGGCCTGAAAATCAACTCTTTCTTTGCAGAGCACTGTGTTGCTCCTTTTCTGAGACCTATTGGTGCACCCTACACAGCCAGAGCTCCCAAGCTCAGCTATACCTTACTTTGCCCATAAGGGTGTTGAACAAATATTTTGTATCCAAGAGAGACTCCTTAATGTCTTTCAAAGCGGCTGCGAGTTTCTCATTATTCTCCTGCACAGGTCTAGTAATGGGAACCTCCTCTAGAGATGCCCTACGCAGATGTCTTTAGGCAATGTGGATGGCATGAAGCAGGAATTGCTTTCACTGAAAGATTTATAACCTTACAGCCTTTCCAAGCCTAGGCAGTGAGTGTGGACTGAGAACCAGAAGCAAGGGTTTTCTGACTTCTGCATTATCCTCTAGGACTGACTAGCCTGGAAAAATCATTTTGGTCTAAATTTTTGCTGTTCTGGGTCCTCAGCACGAGGAGTGAAATGTCAGGGGTTTTTCAAAGGTACTGTATTTGAATTGAAGCTGCAGGTTTTGAGTCCTTATTAACAAAAAAAAAAAAAAGGCAAACCACCAAAAAACCCCCAACCCTAAAAACCCCAAGCCCATGGATCTTAATTTAGGGCTCCCCAAATCAGAAGCCACTTTGAAAGACATGCAGAAACACAGAACAGCCGATAGATTTCCATATCCTGCAGGGTTTTGGCATGAATCCCCTTCTTTGGTTCCAGGCAGAAAAATACAAAGAGACGTCTGTGAATAGGACCTCGCTGGGTGTCCAACCCTCTGAGTGAAATTTCCTGTGCAGAGGATGGTCTCGGCCTACATTTTCTAGTTATTATATAGAATTTGTTTCCTGCTATGCTAGAAAAAAAATGTATAAAAATATAAAGCCCTCAGTGAATTCCCACCTTATAGAACTACTTCAAGCTGTACGGGCAGACTTTGTACCAGAGGAGTTGACATTGAACAGAGTAGTTCAAGAGACACACCAAAGCTCAGCAGAGACATCCTTTTAAAATGATTTGTCTTGTCTGCAATATTTTGTGAGTTGATCCAAATCAGATTTTGGAGTAATACCATTAAAGTCAACAACCAACACCCAGGATGAATCTAGCTCTTAAAGTGCCATTCAGGCTCCTTGAGAGACACGCATCCCAATCACTCCTTTAGCAGTCATTAAACCAATTATCATCCCAGTCTATTTCCAACAATTATCATCATAGACTTTTTGGGTTTAATCAGCTTTTTAATTGACCTGTGAATAAGACAGGAGATACAAAAGTCTCCCCTGACACCTCAGGTGTAACCATTACACACATTGCTGTGCCCATGAAATGCTTTACACTGTAATACTGATCCGAGGCTGGGTTATGAACACCGATATTCCTATAAATTAAGGATAAAAACAAGTTAGAAAATAAAGGAGAAAAAGAGGAAGTAGTAATCTGTAAATAGAGTGTCGCCATGATTGGTGACATTGCTCCTGGGACTCCCTGGGCCAGCAAACTTTGGAGCTGGAAAAAGACTTTTTTTTTTTTTTTTTTTTTCCTAAAACTGTATGCAACACAGAGAATAAACTGTAAGTGACACAGAAAGTTTTGACCATCTTCTAAGTGCTACAATTATTGAATTGAGTTGCGGAAATGTCTTCACACAATTGCTTGGGACTTTAAAAAGAAATCAGCCATTTAGGCATATGTCCCTCCTGCAAGCAACTAACTTTTTTAGTACCACTTGCCTTGGTACAGCACTGCAAAGTGGCCTGAATGCAGCAATTTGCGGGATTTGGCACTGAGAGCCCCGCAAGCACTTAGCAAAAGCAATTGTGTAGCTCTATTGAAAATCCCGCATATCATGCTGTGGGGAGCCAGCACTTTTTATCTGTCAGCACTGTTGGTGACAAATATTAAAATAAAAAGTATGACACTATAGGTGCTTCAAAATTCAAACTGCAAGTTTCCTACTGCGGGACTTCTAACCATGTAATAAAGTGCAGGGAAGAAAGCAGAGTTCAGACCCCATGCTGTAATAAAGGCAAGGAAATCTTGAGTGTTCAGATACATAATTCATTCTCTTCTGAGACTTTCTACCAGGTTTCTACCAATAAAGATTTTAATTTGTGCTTCAGTGATAGAATCTTTAATTTCTCTTTTACCTCCAGAGACAGCTGGGAGAGCGCTGGGGCAGACCTGCTCTTTGCAGTGGGTGAAAGCAAATGGCCACGCCAGGTCAGAGAGCTCCTCTGCAGCCAGCCAGGGTACGACGGCCCTGCCTGGGCTGAGGAGGAGGAAACAAGCCCCCATCTTCTGCCTGCTGTGGAATAGACTGCAAGAAAGTCACCACAAGAGTTAGTGAGTTTTGTTTGGTTTAAATAGAAATACTTTGCACCTCAAATAGTGTCTTACACTGAGGATCCTAAACCACATAGCAATCACTGGCTGAGCCGCAGCTTTCTGTGTGGAGGTAACTTCATTTTGCTGTATTTCTTGCTGGCTTGAAGTCTCTACTGCCATTTTCAAAAACAGAATTTGAAACACATGGCTTTAAAATTTTCTTATTAGCTATGATCTTGAGCTTTTATTAACGAGAAATCAGAAAGACCTTTGTTTGTGGGAGGTACACATTGCACCTGCTTAAGCCACAAGTTGCTGAGAAGGTATTGACCATATAAATGAGCAAATGTAACCCTGCTAAAAGCCCAGTGAAATCACTGCATTTACATCAGGGATAAATTTGGCTCAACTGTGAGAACAATGCATGCATCTCACCCTGCAGTGGTCATTTAACCTAAATTATATACATTGATCTGTGCACCCCCCTGGTGTTAGCATACAAAATTGACTGGATTACATATTCACATGTAAAGCTACAGCAAAATTGGCTTTGACCTATTTACATTTTCTAATCCAGCCTCTTAAGTCTAACTATTTTCTTTCTAAACCCTGATCTTTTTTCTTTCTTTCTCAAATGCCTTCTTAGGGACTGAAATCCATCTTGCCATAAAATGTGATGCCTGGTCTATAGTGCTCAGCATTCAATGCTTGAGAAGCTGTTGCCTTGGATATGGCTTGGTCTTCCCAGATGTGTCTATTCTGGCAGCAATGCTTGAAATCATTGGATTTGTGCACCTTTATTTTTTTTTCTAGGAGGTGTCCCAGGAATAGCTTGCATATTCACTCTTTAAAACATTTTTCTTTTATTTTAATTTTTTTTAATATAAAACTGTGCTAGAAGCAAGTACTGTGTCCTGCCCCTTTACTACTATTACATTTTTCCTCTTGCTAATTCCTCTTTCTACCCATGCTTATAATATGGTTAATTTTGTCTCTACTGTCCTGCTTCCAGCTGAAATAAAGTTAATTTTTTTCCTAGCAGCTGGTCTAGTGCTGTGGTTTGGATTGAGGATGAGCATGAAGCTGTCAGCGACTTTGCAGCTTTCCATAGTGGCCTGCCAACGAGGTGGGTTACCAAGGAGCTGGGAGGGGGCATGGCCAGGACAGGGGACCCAAACTGGCCAAAGGGATATTCCGTGCCATATGATGTCATGCTCAGTATGTAACTGGGGGGTGGCTGGGAAGCAGGGTGGCTCAGGAACTAGCTGAGCATCGGCTTTGGGTGGTGAGTGATTGTGCTGCGCATTACTTGTTATTATTATAGATTATACAAAACAGCAACAACAATAATAACGTCCAATTAAACCGTCTTTATCTCAACCTACAAGTTTTACTTTTTTTCCTTTTTGATTCCCCATCTCACTGGAAGGAGTGGAGTGAGCGAATGGCTGTGCAGTTGTTTTAGCTGCTGTCCTGATCAGACCATGACATCTACCCACACTTTAGACTATCCCTTCATTTGATACCGTCCCAGAAGTGCCTTAGTGTGGCATTTAGCTTCTCAAGTCCTGCTGTTGCATTAGTGACAATACAAAGATATGAGGCAGAATTTATGAGGAAGAACCAACCTTACTTCTCTAAATGAAGTAATAAAAAAAAATAATAAAAAGGACAAACTTCCAGGTGTGAAACCTTTCTGTTGTTTTGGTTTGGTTTTTTTTTCCATGGCCATTAACAATACTTTCAAGTCCTATCCCCCTCCTTGCATTGCCTCTTTATGGAGCCAATGTCCTTCACTTTGTCACGACTGCTGTCCCTGTTTCTTTGGACAGGGCCCTGTCTGTGCCATTGTCCTCACCCCCGTGGGTGTGCAGCAGCTTGCGCAGACTGCTACAACACAGTGATGTTGTGCTGATCGTGTGTGGCGCCGTCTGGCTGAAAAGGGCAGTTGTGTCAATCTGCTCTGCTCTGAGTAAGAAAACTTGTGTCCTCAGTGAACTTGCTGAGAAGGCTCCTGTCCATGTCAGGGAAGCCAGGGCTTTGGACTGCAGATACAGGCAGTGGCTCTGATGGGGGCATCATGCTTCCATTTGGGATTCCAACAGCTGAGGATGGTACATCAGCAGCTCAAGCAGGGTCCCAGGGTGCAGGCTCCCTGCCCCTTCCCCCGTGGCAGCAGGGCAGGGCTGTCGCACAGCAGAAGGGAGTGCCAATGGAGCACGGTCTGGCCCTGTTAACAAAACCTGGCTGCAGTGCCAGCTGCTCTGAGGAAGCGCAGGTCCTCGCTCCCTTTGCCTAGGCTTGCTCTTTCAAGAAAATATTAACATTATTCCATGCTGCTTTATAACAGCTCTTCAGGGTTGGAAGAGAGCTGGCTCTGATACCTTAGTGCAAGACAGTCAAGTAATTAGAAGCATGAGCCTGGTGCAGCTGGGTCGAAATGCGTTAAAACAAACAATTAAAAATAAAAAAAAATGGAGCACCCTCTGCCTATTTCAGCTTAGGGGAAAGGTCTCTCTTGACTCTACCTGCTCTGAGGCTACATTGAGCCTCTTTGACTCTGCTCTTAGACTTGCTGACGCTACTGATTCAACACTGTATCAAGACACTCCAACTGTGATCTGAGACCTGGAGCAGAGCGGGAGCATCTTGACACAGTGTCAAAACAGTAGTCAGAGTGCATGGACGCAGCACTGAAGGGCTTTTGTCTCCCAAATGAAAAGAAGCTGGATTATTTTCATCTTTTTTTCCTTTTGTGTGTGTGTGTGTGTGTGATAATGGTAGCTTTCTCTTAAATAAAAAACTCCACAGTTTATTTGCAGGAAGACAGGGTGACATGCGTGTGTCCCCCCCACTTCTTGTTTGATAAAGCAATGTGACAGACAATGACTTCACTGTACAATGCACTTCACTAAGGCAAAGTTCTTTGGCTTTGGAAAAGTAAAAGGTTATATTTGGAAATTATCCCAATTTAGGAAACAAAAGGGGTTAATCCTGCACGGCAGTCATCTCTATCTTTGTACATGTTTGTGTTTGCTTTTGTACAACAACATTCATTTGATCTGACTAACAATTTTGAATATAGTGTTGGTCACCACTCTGCCCACGAAAATCAAACTATGGTTCTTGCTAAGAATACCTATGAACTCAGATATTGGAGTGTTGACCAACATTTAACAAAATGAATTAGTTCAATTGTCAGAATGCAGCAATGCCTGCTGAGGCAGGTTTCTTTTTCTACAAACGAGATGATCTTAAAGCTTCGTGGACTGTGACTTTATCACAGGTTAAACTCATTTATTTAAAAAATGAAAATATAGTTGAATTGATTTTTTTTTTGCTGGGGTCACAGGTACCAAGGAATCAGCAAAGCCATCTACTGAATGTTTTATAGATGGTGGTGGTTTTGCTGAATGTTAAATTAAAACAATCCATTAAAATAAAAAAAAAAGAAAATTCTTTTTTGTTTCCTTTTCCTCTTGAGCCTTCCCAAAAGGAGGTCGACACCGACCCAGTTTGAAAAATACTTACCTAAGCCAATCACTGCCCAGCATGTATTCCCTTGAGCAACTTGAGTGGGCACGATGCCATGCGAACAGATGGGCATTACTGTAGGCAACCAAGAGACCATGCATGTGAATCAAGTATGGGTGTTTACAGCATCATTTCCCTGATGAGAATGTCAAAATGGCAGCCCAGTCCGAGCCTTTGGCTCAGTTTAGTTGCATTTCACTAATTCAGCTCTAAAATGGACAACTTCACAAAGTAAATAATTAACATCAAGTTGGGTGGTCAGGATTTTACTTCACAGAATTGGGCAGGGTAAGCAGGTAATGGACTCACTGAAAATAATGTGCCCGGATCCTGCCTGTGCTGGGGAGGCTGGCTATTTTGTAACGTGAGGGCAAAGCAGCCCCCACATCTACGCTCAGTATAACACAGACAGCAGGCATATGAGTCTACTGATGTACTCTGAACTGAAATAAATAAAGAAACCTCTTCACATTTTTTCAGGAAGGTTTCTTATTTCCGATCAAAATTAAACCAGTATAAAATGGGGCTTACATTTGTTTGAATAATGCAGCAGTGCAAGGTTAAATCCTTAAAGTTACATCTATGGAATCGGGATTTCACTGCTGTCCTGAAGAGAGATGCACATAAATGTTGCAATGTTTTTGAGCCCAGTAGCCAGAGTAACTCCTGTATTTAGTGAATGAAGTGATTTCTACTGAATTACCACTGGAAGGTATCTACCATCTGTTACACGGGACTTTTAAGTACAGAAATAAAGACTGGAATTTGAATATTCAATCAACAACTTTATTTACTTTAACAAGAAAGACTATGACATGTATCCTGGTAGCTTAATTTAAAGTATGTGCCTGAAATACTATTATTATTTCATTTCTCTTTTGATGATTGGTTGTATTTTCTTTGCACTGACTTCTGTATGTTTGTGTAATACTAACTGCTTATGTAGCCTTCATGTTTAGATCTGATCATCTATGTAACTTTTTTCTTTCCTGAGTGACTTAGCCTGAATTTGAAGAACTGGGATGCTGAACCAACACTATCAGGTATGAAATACTTGGATCCATATTTCTTTCAGGAATAACGCAACATCTTATTGATAATAGCTAAAACTCCTTGTGTTTTAAATTGAATTGTTTGTTCCTGGTTTGGTAGGTTTGGGTTGTTGGGGTTTTTTTAATACTCTTATTTCTGCTTGGGAGATTTCCAGGAAGTACCTAGTGAGTTTTATATCTGGTCTTATCCCTTAGTTGGGGAATTCAGGCAAAAAAAAACAAAAGCAGCTTTTCAAAAACAGGAGATGAAAATGAAAATAAAAAGAGGATCTGGAGTGTGTCTTTTTCTGTATGCAAAATATTTCAATATTCTCCTCTCTTATTTCAAGCTATCAAAATCAACCTTTTCGTTTGTCTTCTATAATGTGTTATGATGGCTCTGACTTCTGCCATTAGACTTGCTAAAATGCTCTGTTACCTTGTATTTAATTTTCTAGGGAGCATAATGTTTATTTTCTTGCTCGATGTCATGGTAACAGAAACACTTCCTTTATATTATATCTAAGTTTGTGTTTAAAATACAAGCAGGGCAGGTTGGAGATTGCTGTATATCCCATGTGGAAAGACAGCACTAGCTTTCTGGGTGCCAGCACATACTCCCAGCTGTTGCTGTTGCTCTAGGGTCACAGATGCATCTCACACTGAATCAGTTAAAAATGCAGTAGCTATGCTTGGGGACACAAACTCAAATTTTCAGGGCCTGATTATTCTGTTCGTTTCATATGTGCAATTCCCACTGAAGTCAGAAGAAGTAGTACATGCAAACCTGACAGGCTAATTTGGAGCCCAGGACTGCAAAGGTTGTAATCATACATTTGATTTCTGTGGGTACTTAAGGACTAATTCTCCCCCATCTCCGTGATGTTAGGATTTACCACAGCTTTTAAGGATTTGGACGGATCCATAATATTAGGTTACTTGTGATATTTTATTTTCAATGATCAGGAGAAGAAAAAGAGATCTGGAGTATATGAGCTCATGTTGGACAAGCCCAGAAAGAAAATTATGTTCCACAGTGCTCTAAAACTGAGCTCAGAGTAATACAATGTATGGCATATTGTGTAGGGAAAAGAAATGTGAGACCCTGAGGGATGAAGGCAAACTAATCAAAGGAATAGCTGATGGCCCAGAAGAACAACAGGGAACAGCCTGTTTCTTATGGAGCAGACTCATTTCTCAGTCCAGGGGCCCAGCACACAGACTGTTGGGACCTGAGCCTGAGGTCTCAATGATTTTATCCAAAAGGGGTCACATTCAAGGCAAATTCTTTATGTCTATATATTTTATTCTTTTATTAGAAATGGACAATTTCTTTCACATGTGGGGCGCAGCCAGATATATTTGGGCTGGACCACTACTGCCATGTTTGCATGGGCTGCTACAACATGACTTATGCCTGCACTCCCACAGCACACCAAGAGTAATATTGCGTGTCCAGCTGGCCTGCAGACTGATCAGCTTCTCAGGGCAAATAAACTTGTCAAGTAAAATGGATTTGGCACCTGGATCATTAGTAGGTGATCTGGGAAGATGACCGGTAAGGTCTAAGCAAGCTGCCACTTGTTCCAATAAGCAAATGGAGATCAAAGACACATTTAATATGATGCTCCCAGTGTCAGTATTAACTCTCTTTCTCATCTGTTTTCAGATTAACAGGACTGAAAAACCTGAGAAAGAAAGCGGAGGCAGGAGTGACGCTGATTACACTAGAAGGTATGGCAGTTGGTTCGACTAATGGAGAACAGAATTACAGACATCCATAGGAATTGAAGTAGCCTTAAAATAAAGAGGAAGGGCAGGCAGTGGAGTCTGCGGCACAGTCTGCAAACCGGAGAATGTGAAGGTTTGCTGTGCCCTCTCTCGCGAAGCTTACAGCGTTGGGAAATGGGGAGGGTGGAGTCTTAGGGATGCCCAAATATGCTAATTAATGCTGCAGAAGGAGGTGGAAAGCACTATTTGCATTAGGAGTTATTAATGATCGGGTTTTAAACTACTTGGATCGCTTCCTTGTCATGACAACAGAAGACTGTGCTATTGAAATAAAGGAGCTTCTAGTCTGTAACACTGAAAGACTGTTCCAAGGCCAAGGGTGGTTGCAGCTCACAAGTAAAAACTTTGTGTAAAACAGACAGCAGGCAAGATGAATGCAAGAATGAGGGGTAAATGTAAGGTGCTTAAAGATTATATTAAAATTACATTTTCTGTGAGTCTGGGAGAGCCTGGTTTGCATTCGCTTAATGGGCACACCGGGCCAGTGAAGGGCTGCACCCCACACAGCCTGGGGTGGGATGTGCGCGAGGGGCCCGTGCACAGCTGGGAGCAATTGAGGCAAACGGGAGCTCCAGGAGGAGATGGGTGCTCCTCAGGCGAGAGCCACCGCACTTGGCCACGCAGGAAGAAGCAGGACCCCTCTCAGCTGCGGCCTCGTGGGCGCGTGAGGAGTATAGCCATTAATGCCAGGCGGTAAGTCCCTCTGCCCGCGCACGGGGCGGGCGGGAAGACGCGACCGCGGGCACTGGGCCACCGCCTGAGGGGAGCGGCCGTGCCTGCCGTGGGTCGGGCTGGGAGACATCCTGGGGATCTGAGGGTCTTGGTCCTGCGGTTCCCCCTCTCCAGAGCCTCGAAACCCATGGTCCGGCCAGGCACAGCCGTGCCTGGGCTGGAAGTCACTGCTCGCTGCTGGAGGTGAAAAGCGAGTTGCTGGTTTCCTCAGCTTGAGAGCACACCTGGTAATGGATACGCCAGGTATGGCTTCAGCTGCGCCCCTCGCCAGGAGCGTTGAGGACCGTGCTGCGTGCAGCTTGAGCCTCCCCCTCCATCCACCTGTCCTCAAGTCGTGGTTGAAGCTTCATGGTCGCAATAGCAACAGGCTCTCCTTGGCTGTAACAGCTCTCTCAAAAGGAGATCACGCTCACCCCAGTCGTACATTGCCTTTATCTGTTTATCGGGGACTGAGAAACAATTTTAACATAAATATGTAGCTTTTATTTTCACTTTTGAACAGTTGTTGTGTAGGAAGGCACCTAACAAGGTGAAATTCTGGCATCAAACAAACATTAGGTGCTGTATGTGATGTTGGGCGGGGAAGCTGGTTCTTGAAGTATTCATGATTACGTGGACACAGGGAAGGAGTCTGAAAGACTCCTGTAAGGGTACCTGGCTTAGGAGAGGACAGACATAAACCAAGAGTGGAAAAGGTTGTAAAGAGCAGCTTGGTAGGGTGCATGGCAAGTGAGGTTGCTCAACCTGCATTCAGAGATGATCATAAAAAGTTTGCTATGTTCCCATAGTTTATGTAAGACTGCTCTTAGCATACATTTTTAAATATTATTTTTATTATTGAAAGAAATCAGGAGGATGCACAGAGCAGACAGTCCATGTTATTAGGGAGAGCAGTAGAGAAAGTACAGTAACAATGGTCAGTCCTATGGATGGAGAATAAGTGGTCTGATTTTTAGCTTAGTAAACCAAATGTAACAGTGGGATATCCAGAAAGAAGTGTCAGAGATACAAGGGTAGATAGGGAGAGGTGAGTTCAGGAATCCCTAAAGTCTGCTGTGTAATCTTGAGGACTGTTAAGTTGCCTTAACTAGCATGGATGAAGGTGAAAACACAGAAAAATATGAGTGCCGGTGATGTGTACTGGGAGAAGAAAGATGAAGGTTACAAAAGGTAAAAGCAGATGGTCTGTCAGAATGAGAATAAGAGACTTGCTTTGGACAGAAATGAAGGATATATGTTCTAAAGACTGATTGAGGGGAAAAAACTGGTAAGGAGACCTCTTGATACGGTCAAGAGACAATCTTTTGAGGTAGAGTTTGTAAAAGTTTGTGTAGTCAGGGGAATGAAAAAGTTTAAAATGTGGGACAATTTACCACAAATTAGCTTTGTGGAGCTTGTTAGGTATTAAAAGTGCCTCTGTGTGTATGCATGTGTGTGTAGTGTGTGTGTATGTGTGTCTATGCTGAGGCATCCAGTGGGATGTTCCTTGTGAGCCCCTCTGTCCTGAAGTGGCAAGGTGGCAGCTCTGTAATGGGGGCTGTCCCCTGCCTGTGTCTTCTACTGTAGCTGTTCTGGCTCATCCAGTGAATTTAGGTAACTGTTAGATGCTTATTCCTACAGGGAGCAATATATGCAGCAGATGTTTCCAGTGACACAAAACAGCCTCTCAAAAGAGGCCACATTCTTTCAGTCAACCCAAATATGTTCCTATGTGAGAATGACAAAGCAAACCAGCTGAAGATGTGTACAGGCTTGTAACATGGATTTCTAGTGCATGGGTACATATGTATAGACTCTTTTGGTGTGGGACAGCTTGTTCTTACTGTGGTGTCCAAAAGTCTCTGCTGCATGCTGGTCCTACTCTTTGCACAGGTTTTGAATCTGGGGATAGCTTCTGTTTTGTCAGTGGCCATTCGTTGCATCTCTGAGGTAATTTTGCTTGTCTCTTGACAGGCTGAGATGGCACTTAACATGCACCTGGCTACGTGACTCTACTCCCCCAAAGAAATTGTCTGCAAAAGTAAATGCAGTTGTACTCTATTGCATTTTTAACTAGGGAGTAATAGTATGTCTTAATAACTGGGAAACAGTGATAAGTAATTCATGCAGCTATCATAAGTGTGTTTGCTTCGGAGTAGAAGAGGAAGACAAATAACACTACAAGTGCTCTTTTGTGAATTTCTTTTACAGATATCTTCATGTCATTGATATTTTTTATTTAATGCTGCTATTAACTACACACTGTAAAGTGGAGCCAGCATTTGTTCTTCAAGGAAAGGAGTGAGGAAAGATGTTTCAGTGGGAGACTGTGAGTGCAGAGTGTTAATGCTGTCTATTGCTGTGACTCGGTTTGCAGATCCTGACCTTACAGATAGGTGTGTTTTGACAGAGCTTTGCACTTGTATTCCAGTGTCATTTCTACTCAAGGACTGCACTGCTTCTTTCTGGTCCCATTCTACTTACTTGTTTGCCTTGCCTGTCCCTTTACATAAGATCTAGTGACAGTGTGGCTACAGGAGGGAGAGGATTGGTTTAGCAAGCCAATCTGCCAGAAAAGCTGCATCCCCAAAATTGAACAGAAATTCAGGCCTGTCACACAGGGGAACTGGTTCATACAACGATTGCACAGCGTCCACATCCAATGCAAGAGAGGGGCTGGTGCTTGTGGGAAGAAAGTGTGGGAACAGAACCATCCCCTTGGTGGTAGCTGACAATTACACTGGATTGATTATACCAGAAAGTCTTTTGTCACTTTTAAGGCAACAATCTATGAGAGAGGTCAGTATGCATACATCTGCATTTAGTAGTGCACACATACTGCACAGTGGTTGGTGTCTGCATTGGAGACTTTATGGAAAAATGTTGAAGGTGGAATTTGCTTTTAGTTTCTTACTGTCCTGGTTCTGGCCAGGCCAAAGTCAACCTTCTCAAGCAGCCAGCACAGGTGAGCTGAGTTAGCCTGGGCTGTTTTCCACACCACGTGACATTACTTCCCCATAAAAGGGTCTGGTTGGGGAATGGTTTGGGCTTTGTGCTTTTAGGATAGGCTGAGTGTGGCTGGGGTGTTGGCTCAGTCAGTTGGTCCTTGTGTTGGGCAGCACTCTGTAATCACCAGCTCGGTAAGGTACTCTGTGTTGTCACCAGGTGTGAGTGTAATTGGCCATTATGGTTCTACATTCACAGTGATTTTGTCAGCAAACTGTCCTTATCCCAACTCATGGAGGCCCTGTCTCTTTCTCTTCTGGGAGTGAGTGAGCGGTGTGTGGTGCTCAGCCACTGCTTGGGGCTGAACCACCACAGTTATTGTGTATGAAAAGAAAAGGAAGCAGTTTGGAAAATTATCTACAAACCCAACAGTCCAATGAGTGATTGGATTGCTTTTTTTTTTTTTTCAAATACACTACAACTGCTTTTACCTCTCAGGTGGTACTAAATGGAAAAAATACAGGCATAGCCAGCTGTTACAGAACTCTCCCAGTCTGTATCAAGAAGAAATCTTCACCAGTGTAAGATGGGGTGAGGAAGTGTAGCTGAATTTCTTCTCTCAGCTTGTGTGTATGTCAGAATCCAGGCCTTCAGCTGTAGAGCTAAAACCTGCCAAACAGCTTCATAAGATCTGTTGCATTGCATGCAGGGTGTTAAAGCTATGTGCATTAGGTAACTCTCAGGCAGCACAGAACTGTAGCTGTGACCACCATCTTGTCTTGAAACCCTTTTCTCTATGCTCTTATCCTATGCATTTATCATTTAAGTTACTTTTAAATGACACGTCAATATTTCAGATTATTTGGGGAGGGATGGGGAAAGCATCATGACTCAAGCGAGGCCTTGCTCAGACTGAGGATTTCAGGAGAACAGAAGTGCTGATAATGGGCAGTTTGTGATGCTCTCTGTAGGAGCAGAAGTGGTGGAATTGCTTCACTTTGATGCTTTTGAATTTTATCAGAAGTATCTCTTTGTGGTAACTGCTTAAATTCTGTAAACACTTATTGCTCAAAAGTGTCCTTTCCTTTGTCTCTTGTGTGATTTTTAGTTTTCTCCCTTCTAGCAATATGCTAACTGTTTTTGTTGTGTATTAGAAGGTAACATTTCACAACAGAACAAGCTGTGTGTAGTCCTTAGATTCCTAATTCTCTCTTCTCCTTCAAATGTTTAAGACTCATATAACATGCTTTATATTACAGCTGTTCACTATTTTTTTTTTTAGCTTTGGTCCTGCTTCTTTCCATGCTTTAAAATAATTCTGTATAATTTCTGTAATTCATTTTCGTCAATGAGAGATGCTTGTGTTCCAGCTGCTTTGCTGCAAATGCTAACTCCTGTAAAGCAGAAACACACCCTTTCCTCAATGTAGCTATGGGATTTCCTCACCCTACACTGAACGACCCTCCTTTCTCTTCACAGCTGGGATCTCCCCAGTAAGAGCTGATGAACATGCTCAGTTCTGTGTTGGGTGTTTTGTTGCTTTGGGGGTTTGGGTATGTTGTGTTAGTTTGCTTTTGGCCCATTGTCTGTTAAACAACTGTTTCTTTGGTGCTGAAAAGTGTGATGAAGAGAGATACAGGCTGCATCCATTGGTCTAATGTAACTTTTAGTGCTGTTTTTAATTCTGAGTATGACTTCTGTTTGCATGCTCTACTGTCTGTGAAGAAAATCATGAGTGTTTGAAGTCCAGAAAACACATTGAAAGTTTGGTGCTTCCCCATTAAGAGGTAATGAATGGGTGGAGAATCAACTAAATACTACTTTCCTTTTCCTCACGATAATCCTGATTGCTTTCAAAAATAATTTCTTAATTTTCTTGGGAACTGATGGCAGGGTTGTTTCATGGACATTCTTAATGCTGCTTAGTTTTCCTTCTTGTACAGTATTGTAACTTTTTTTTTTTTTTTTTATGGCTCTATTGCCTGTTTGCTCTTCAGGCTGCACAGATTATAAAATGAGATTTCTCTGCTTCTGGCCACTGATCTACAGTCTCTTTTCTGTCCTCTAATCTGCTGTTCTTTAGTACTTTGATTCCTCGTGTTCTTGGGTGGCCTTTCTTATCCCTCTCTTTTGGATTTAGTGTTTTCTCTAGTTTTTCTGAGGCCGCTTTCTCCATGCTCATTGTCTGTTTGGCATCAGCATGATCTGTAGCTTCGCTCTTTCTTCCTTTCATCCTTCACAAGATCTCTGCTGCATATGGTGGCCACCTTTCTTTAAAACTGCCTTAGCAAAAGCTCTTTCAAAAACTTACGCAATCTACCATCTACCTTCTTGCCTGTTCTTATCTTCACTGTTCCCTCCCCACTATGCTCCTAGTTTGAGATCTGTCAACTCTGCATGATTAAATCAGTGTAAATAGGCTTGGCAAACAGTTTTGGGTTCTTAGATATTTGCTCTCCCTAGGTCCTCAGATTTCCCACCCCCCCCCTCTCTCCCTGCTAGAAAACCTGCTCTTTTCTCTCTCTCGGCACCATCTCTTGAGCACTGTCTCTTTCTCTGCTTTTTCTGTCTTTGTCTGTTGTCTCCAGGGCCTCCACTGTCACATCATAGTTCTTCCATCATATCTGGCATTTCTGACCTGATCTTCCTCTCTAGCTAGCCTGCATTTTCTCATTAGTTACCGGCATCCCCTACTGATTCTGTCAGATTTTTTTTTAAAGGTATTTCCTACAGCTTTTCTAATTTTTTTTCTCTGTGACTTTAAAAAATGTCCTCTAACAACTGAAGCGAACTGGTGGGGGTTTTGTGTTAGCTTGCTTGCTGTCTTCCTTTTTTGTTTTGCATATTGACTTCCTGGAGTCATTCTGAAAAATCTTCAGACTGTCCCATTTGTAGCGCTTAATATCAGCACCATCTGTGTTTCTAAAACTGCTGAGGAAGGTTGAGGCTGCATATTAGCCTGCCTTTGTGATTTGAGAATTGACATGTTAAAGCTATCTAATGGCCATCATCATGCAATTTTTTGGTCTTTTAATATGGTTTGTTCCAAGTATGCTTCACGAACAGTTTATGCTGTCAGCATGTTGCCTTGAGCTTCCAGTTGCACAGCTTTAGCAATCTTCACCTACTGACATTCTCTTCCCTAAGGCCAAGTTTCCCAGGAGATTTTTCTCATGTGACACAATCTTCTGTAAACTAGAGCACTGAAATCTCCTAGCAAAATTAGTTCATCAGCCTTTAGTACTGGGTGACCTCACCGTGAAACAGCCTCTAAAATATATTTTATGTGTCCAGATTGTCTGGGTAATTCCATTAATATCATTCTCATGGTAGCTGAGCAGGTAGATGGTGTTATTATCACAGTGCCTGAATTAAATTCAGACTAATTTATAGATGGTAACCTCTGCTGGTGATATGGGTTGCACGTAATTCTTCACTTCCATGAATGTTGTCTTTCTCCTTGTTAACACCTTTGTTTTATTTTGTGTATATTACTTAAAAGTGCAAATTGGGGCAATATATTTGGGGTCTGTGGTCGTAAAAGTAGGAGAGCTCTGTCTCTTTTTTTTAAAAAAAAAAAAGTCTTTGAGTTAATGTTTCACTCCTGAGATATTGCCACCTGTATTGGGACAGTTAAGATTGGTTAAGTTTCGCAGTGGTGAGTATGGTATAAATTCCTGAATGGTGGGACTGAAGAATTACCTGTTTTTTTATGATAACAGAAAAACAAAACATTTAGCATTTGTATGTTTTATCAAGTCTTCTTTTCAAAT
>VZTU01007789.1:62187-80978 GCA_013400835.1 Zapornia atra | reverse complement strand
TTACACTGCATAGCAATTTTCTGCAAGAAAATACAGCAGTTGAGTAGTTATAATTGCTAGTATAAATGAATCAATGCTTTGACAATTTCCAGTTCTCAAGTTTCAACTCCAAGCCCAATAAAATACTAAATACTCTTTTTCAACCTTATATGCTATTCTCCTTGGGAGACAGCTATCAGCAAGTTTGTTCATCATATTTTAATCACAAGGACCCATGAGTTGGTGAGACAGAAGGCCCAAGAAATAGATGCCAGCCAATTATGCTAATGAGTTGCTGTGTGACAGTTCATTTTACAGAGGAGGTTAATGCATTTCTTCCTGTAAAAGAGAGAAAACTACTAAAATCAGCTGTCACAAAACTAGAGATGAGACAATAAACTCTTTTTGGATACAATACTCAATGAGGCATTCTGATTTTTTTAATACAAAATCAAGGGAAAGCTTCTGCTTTCTGAAAATTTCACAGGAATTGATGATTCTTGCAAAAAAAAACCACAACAAAAAAAAAGTTTGGTTTTTTTTTTTACTGAACTATTTAGAAGTTTAGTGCACGCCACCAATAAGAAAGGAATGATAAAGAATATAATCTATGCATTTTCTCCTTTTAATAAGAAATGCACTTTTTTCTAGTGTACAAAGCATATGTTCCTTCTTGGGGATCACTTGGAGGAAGAATTTCGCCTATTTGAAGAAAAACTGCATGGAAGATTTTGTTGAAGGAGTTATTTTCAAAAATATCAATATTTATGAGTCTACAAAGAAAAGATGAAGTAAGTATTCTAAAATATTACTGTACTGATAATCTACAGTTTGTTTAGTGAATTATCAGAATTTAAACATTCTTCTGATTTTTTTCCACATATGTACAAAAATATCTGCAATATTTTGAATTATGGAGCAAAACAATAATGCAGAAATTGTTAATCCATCTTAGATATGTTCACAGCACTCAGCGTGGAGTATCAAACATAAACATATATGAAAGCTGAATAAAACTATATATTTCCTACCTTACTGTATACAAATCAATCCCAATATCCAGTGAGATTTACTAGGGGTAACATAGTGCCTTTCTTGGAAATCTTGATGTTAAGATTAGTTTTAAATGCCAGTTCTGAAGTATGATTGACTGGTTTTGTATTAGACTTCTTATCAAGCAATCAAATGACTTACTTCCAGTGCTGTATATATTATGACATAAGGAGATGGATCCCAACTGACAGAAAAAACTCAAAAGTCAAACTTCACTAACCAAAATAGCCTTTCTGAGATTAATATGCAAATTCCATAAATCCCACTTACGTCATCTCTTTGTCATTATGCAAACAGCTGTCATCTAACATAAAACAAGGTGATTTTGAAAAGGAGCAACTAAAATCATAATCTTAATAGCTTTGTCTATATGATTTTGCAATACATGTCCCTACTCTGTCAGATTCCTCTATGCTGTACTCAGGTCACCAGCTCCTTTGTCACCACATACTTAATAGGACATTCAGCAGAAGGGCAGCTGCTGAACTCATGCCATTTAATGATCAAATTACTGTAGTACCAAAGGCCTATCATTTTCAGTAAATGCTATTATTTTCAATTAGACCTGGTTACTTGCTATACTCTTTGTCAGAATGTATATGGAAAGTCCATCATTCTGTGAGATGGTCTAAATAAGAGGCCTGAATAAGAAAGACAAGCTGAAGGCATGTCCAAGCCAAAGCTCTTTACAAGTGGTGTCAAGGACCATTTTCCTGTTGTATACAAGAGAAATGGGCAGTGAAATATGTAGAAAATAGCTGAAGTTCCAGAGCCACTATATCTGATAGAGTTGGCAGTTAAACCAGGGACACCTTAAAAAGCATCTATGTCAGTATTTAAATTCAGTGTTTAAATTCAGATCCTCTCTTTTTTTTTTTTAAGCAAATAAAATGCACTGAAAAGTAAACTCCAGGCATACAAACTGGCTTAGCTCCCTTCAAATTAAACTAACCCAAAAGTTATACTTCAGAGAGTCTAATGTACTCCAACCACTAATTGGTTCTCAGCCCACAGGCCCAGACTAGAGTTAGACAAAAATAAATTCCCCAGTAAAAACATCTAACTCAGATCCGGGGTCCTCAGATGCACTCCTATTTCCATGCAATACTTGCCAATATAATCATAGCCTTAGCAGAGGATAAGACAAAATCAATACTACAGAAAATATTTGGGAAAAAACCCCAGTGCTACTTAGGTTAAAAGCCAGCCTCCAATAAAGTGCAGTATCTTTGGAATGTCTCCATAGCTATTCCCTAGCAAGCTGTTTTTCAAGCTGCAAGGATCACTTTCATTATAAAGCTCTCCGTGTGACAGGCTGACATTTATTCTTGCATCTCACTCAGATGGACTGACTGGACCTAATCATTTTAGCACTAATCTCTCTGTTACCTGTGAGGCAAGACCCAGAAGCAAAAGGGGTTATGAAAGCAGAACTCTGCCTCTGCCTCTGCCTTTGGAGTAAGAAAAATGAAGACAGTTTTAGGTCAGGAGGAAGGTTTATTTTGCTTTTCCACTACCTGTATCCAACTGCAGTCTGATAAAGAATGCAAAGCTGACATGTTTTGTTTGTAGGCTTTTGGGTGGACATTGAGTCAGTTATTTGACTGGTGAGAGGAAGCATTCATTACAAGTACACAAAATCAAAAGAAGCAGCATGGGGTAAAATGGTTGCTCTGTTTTGAAATTGTTGGTTCCAAAGTCATTGCCAAAGGCTAATAATTGAGAAATGAAGGCCTCCGTGTGACAGTCTGAATTTTCTCTGGATTCACAGTGTATCCAGAGCTCTGAATGCCAGCAAATAATTGGTTTCAGTACCATGTGTCCCTAACTTAGTCTGCTGGGGTTTTAACTGATCAAATTCACTCTGCACTTTCAAAAGGCAAACACACGGTCTGATCAAAGATAGCAAAGGCACCCAACATTTTCCCTGAAGAGTTTTTGCTTTTAATTACCTTCGTTTGTTTCCTAATTTTTGTGGTTCCTTTTCCCCACTGATAGCATCTCTGGATTTCCAAAGACTACCACATCAACATCATGGCCTTACTGGAGCACAATATTCTTCTAAAAGCAAACTCAAGCTGCACCACTAGGACTAATGAATGTTTTTCTTTTTACTGCTCTTATCCAATGAGGCATGCATAGGAACTCTTTTTTGACACATTCCCTCAGTCTCTTACAATTTAGTACATTAGTTTTATTTGTTTCAGGATTGTTAAACTGATCTAGTAGGTAATAAAGTTCTGAATATAGGTAATAATGTCCTGAATGACCAAATGCTGACTTAAATTGACAAACAACAGAACTCATCTCATTCCCTTTCTTTCAAACATCACAGGAAGTAATTACAAAATCCATTTCATTCCTTATACTTTTAAGTTTGATTTAATTCACTTATTCTATTGTAGCTTCTGAGAAATTCTGATGTTTCTTCCCTCAGAGAACATCTAAAGCCTAAGTCTCCTTTTATTCTCCGACTAATGAAATTCTTGGTTATATATTAGTGACCATAATCTTTTTTTTTTTTTTTACTTGGTATTTTAGACGTTCCTTTTTTTTAACAATTTATGTAAACTTTAAAAATTTAGCTTTTTTTAGAGCTTACTCATGCCCTCTCCACCCAAGAGGTTCCAAAGCTTCAGCTCAGATGAGAAACACATTTGATACAGATTTTGTAGCTTATTGTGTAGAGGTCGCCACACTCCTGGCACCGTAAACAACTGTCACAGATGTGGAACTGGGAACTAATGGGAGAAAAAGAAAAAAACCCTTCTGACAAAGAAAGCATTGGTAAAGACCCAAATGAGTTCTAAGATCTAGAGAATGAGAGAAGGAGTAAATCGACTACACAAATTGAAAAAGGAAATATTGAAGAATCATGAACTACAAGAAATAATGTCAAATCTCTTAATACTGCAGAAGTAGAATCTGAAACTGTTGGAAAATGCCCAGAGGACGCTCTGTAGGATCTCAAAGCAAAAGAATGACTACCATGATACAGAAAGAAAGTGCAATTTTTTATGTTTCTGTGGAAAAGTACCATGTCATCCATCAGAAACATTGATTGAAGAAAGAGCATGTAAATAGAATGGTGTGATTAATCAAAGAGAAGTACACAGCCTGAGAAAACTAAAAATTACCAGGAGGGATGATATCACTTATTGGTGAAAGAATAAAGGAAACTTGTATCCTTAGCTCAGGATACATTTACATGATGTGTGATGGGGAGAAAAAGTAGATCCAACAGGACATCCTCCTACTGTGCCTGTAAAAACAAAGCAGGGGTAGGAAGGAGAGCAAGCTGACACTAACATATTAATACCTAATATTTGGTTTGTTCTGTACAAGCATGAATCTCCTTACTTGAATCATAAGACAGCAGCTGTCAAGCAAACTGAAGCAAAACAGGTCTCCTTGAAGCTCAGAGAAGATATCAGAGAATTGGTGCATAAGCAAAGATCTAATTGTGAGCATCATTATAAAGATGATTGCTTATAAGAAAATAAAAACTTGCATGTATGATTGGCAGACTATGAGAAAAGATAATAGCTTGTCATGCTACTGAATGATGAGAGTGAAAGAGTAATGAAAATAATTGGTGGTGATTTTTTTACACAGTCACATGGATAAAGTATATAAGGTTCCCAAATACAGTAGTAAAACAGACAAGGGTGCAAGGTAGACCTTTCAAAAGAAACCCTCCATACTCATTATCCATAACTACAGCTCCTGGCTCCATAACTGGTTGTCTTCAAAGCCAAGACACCTGAGGAAGTGTCCAAAAAGGGGAGGTCAACTCTCCCTGTGTTTTGTGTGGTTAACTGGAGCGAGTAAGCCAAGAAGGAATGAGAGTGAATGAGACCAAGATTAAACAGAAGGAATGCCAGAGGAAAGTACTAGTTGTTCAAACCATGTGGAAGTGAAATGTGGATTAAACAAGTGTGTGTGCATTTTGCAAGACTAAAAGGCACTGTGCAAATTCCCCAGGGGTAAAATCTGCGGGCAGAAATACTCCCTGGTTACAATATAAAGTTCAGAACTATTGATGTCTTAGAAGTGTTACAAATTCTTCAGGAGGAGAAAGTTTTTTATTTAACAAGGGAATGAAGAAATGCTCCTTTGGAGGATTTAGCAAATATATTGAGAGAAATTAGCTCAATACACATATTACAAATATGGCAAAACCATATAAGCTACCCAGGCATTCAGTATTCTATTTCTACTGCAAATTGAAAAGAAAATAGTTTGAAGGAGATGAATAAAACTAGGGAAAAAAAGCTAGTTCCATAAAAAAGCTTTATTCTGATAGTAAAGGTAAGGGAAAAGGACCGAGAACAATCCAAGGTGTAAATTACAGGTGTAGATCCAAGGTGTAAATTATTAAGTTTATGAAATTATTAATTAAGTGTGATTATCATACTTAATATATTTTATTTATTATATTTCTTTACTATTCAATAATAATGTGAAAACTAGAAAACTGACTCCATTCCAAATCAAAATCTACAAATTAATGATTTGCATACTATCATTGGCGATCGCTTAATAAGCAGGTGACAAGAAAAAGAGAGATACAAGTAGGCATGAATGGAAAAATAACTGCATGGAAAAAGTTAAGAAACTTCACAAAAAACCTTGCAGATTGTAAGGAACTTGCCAAGAGGACAATGAAAGGAGAAGTTCTGAGTTGATTTATGACAGCAGAAAATAAGCTATTTATGTAAGTTGTATTACATTTGAGATGACTAGTAGAACAGAAGCCACAAAATATTGTCAGCGCCCCAAGACTTTTGGTTGTAACCTAAGTGGACAATCTATGTCTGCCAGAGAAGAAAACATAGTATAACATGACAAGCTGCAACACTACGTACTGGGGCTTTATAACCTTGGACTGCAACCAGGGAATAAAAGCAATATCAGTGCAAAATATAAGTGTAAACAATAAAACTGTGGAAATTAGGTGTTTTTAACAGTTACTGTTGAAGCACATGGCAAGACACCAGACCCTACTTACAAACTGATGCAAGAGTGCTTTATGCTGAATTTTTCTGCCTAATGAGACTGTTAATCAAAACTGAAAAGATCGGCAAATATATCAGTTCTGGCTCAAACTCCAAAAATCAGGAGCATGAAAGGCTCAGTGATAAAATCCATTATTCATAATGGTAGTATCATAATAAGAACAGGTAAATTGACAGTATAAAACCATTGATCCTTCATAAAAAGCGATGCCAGTATCCTTCTCTATGCTACTAAAGAGAACTTTCTGAAGTCTCCAATGACATTTCTGAGTTGACTAATTAAGTGGACTATGGCACCTGAAATACGTTGCCAATGTAGCAACATTTTAGACAATACACAAAACCAGACTTATAAAACCCTATGCATAATATTTTTAAAACACGTCAGTTAAATTTAAGAAGCTTAATAAAGCTCACAAAACATGCATACATAAAACATCTGTACCTATAAAGCACCACATACCTCATGAGGGTTATAATCTGGAGGTAACTTCTCTAGCATCTCATCAGCAAGACGCTGCACCACTGCTTCTCGGGTTTCCCCTCCTCCAGTGCTGCTGTCTTTGGGCTGGATGCTCACTATTGTGCTTAACGTCTCATTAGCCAGGTTAGTCTGGTAAGTTATATCTGCATTAGGATGAAGTCCAAATACCTTAAAATGGGAAAAAAATAGGAAAAAAAAAAAAAAAGGAGAGACATTTTCCTTCTAAATTTGTATCAGTGAAAGAATCCTTGAAAATGGATAAACAAGGAAGGAAATTCTCAGCTCTATAAAATGATAGATATGAATACATCAGTGGAAGCACACTCATTTAACTGACAAAAGACCAAGCCTAGATTACACAAAAACATTACCATAGGCTGCATGTACAATAGAATTTTCATTCATATGAGTGTTGGTTTGGGTTTTTTTAACTGATTATCTGATTATCTTCACATAGGAGTCTTTGGATTGTGCCGTGGAGTGTGGTCAGGGAACACAAACTGATTTTGTTCCACGGGATCAGAGCTTGGTGGAAACATGTCATATGTAGACACTGACCCCTCACCACTAACTCCTTGTCTCTATAGATCTATTGCTGTTGAGCCAGCTCAAGTAGATGCCCCTAATAATCAGACCAGTTACCATTTCTAACACATTTTGGATTACTCAGTCTCTTAGGCTTATAAGGGATGCTGCACAGTGAACAAAACACCACCCATATATGAAGTACCTAAAGATTTTATGACTGGTGATATATTCACGATATTTTATGGTTTAGCTATTTTTGGTGCAGGTCTCCCAGTCCTTACTTCCCCTTCTTCTCAAGTTGAATTATTTTATTTAAGATACAGCTAGCATAGTATTACTGCAAAGCTGCCCTTTGAATGATAATAGCTTTCTCAGAAACTTCCACTGAAATATCCCTAAATCTATAATCGTCAAGATGACAATTGCAACTCTTCTCCAGGAGGAATTGTACTGTGACTTATTTCACAAGCCCTTATTTAATGATGGTTATTAACTCTTACAAACTTTGAACCACTGATCCAACAATGAGGAAGGCTTGTCTTCCAACTGAGCACGAAAACCAAGCAATCTTCTATTTCTCATTTTTCATGTTTTCATATTTTACATTAGATTTGGCATAATACAAGAAGACACTTCTAGTAGCCAATATTTATATACTCTAAGGATAGAATAAAAAGAGCCATATGTACTATTGTTATGCTTGCAAATCTAGAAACTCTAGACAAGGATATCTGGGTCAAAGATAGCAAACTGCACTGATTTACACCAATTGTAGATCTAATCCTTACAATAGCACAAAGAATACAGTACAGACCTAATACCACATGTGAGAGAAGGTGTGGCTGTAACTGGCATGGAATTAGGTTCCAAGTAGGATTTAACATGTTTTCCACATAGCAATTTACTCAATCTGACTTTTAATGCTTAAAAAAGTTAAGATATCAATGTACTTTACCTATCATGGAATGAAATACACATTTGAATATACCACCTTTTCTGCTTTTGCTCTTGCACAATAAAGACTGGTTGGTTTGGTTTTGCTCTAGCAGATTTTGGGGTGTTACAGCTCAAGTTAGAAACATGAAAAATATCTGCTATTGTGAATGCAAAGTATAGCACTAGTCCAAGAGCTTCATAAATTATGCAATATTGTCAAAGACAAGGATGCTACATGACAGACAACTCCAGTCCTGTGTTTTTATGCAAGTGATGTATGAAGGAATAAGAACAAAGAAACAAGAGTAGTAAAGGAATGGGTGGACCGGTGTCCTGTATGACCTGTAAATTAACCAAGCATCCAAATTTCTTATTGGATCCAAAATCTCAGGGAATTTTGATTAAAAAGGGGACGTTGAATTCCATCTTTCAGGTTTTGCTAGTTTGATAAATCCTCAAACCCAATAGCTAAAGCTGTAAACCCTTCTGAAATCAAAGTAATTTTCAAAGGGATTGCTGAGTTCAACAGCCCTCTTCAGAAGTCAGTGTTTATTCTGATCAGGTGTTGAAATTTCATCAAAAGAGCAAGGATACAGCAATCAGAGTTATTCAGTCTTTCTTTCTTAACCAAAAATGGAAAGGGGAGGAAACAAAGATATGCTGTTTTGACTAGCACAATATCCTTTGTGGAACAAAGATGACTGGGAGCTTAAAAGGTTAAAGGTTTCCATGAGCAATTTTGACAGATTTTGGAATGACAGAAGAAAGTCATAGCTTTCTTCCTAACCTGTGTAAATGTGAAGGAAAAGACGTTTGCATTCCTTGACTTGATCCTATTTACATAAAAGTCAAAGGTAAAAGTCTCCTCCAGCTAAATACATACAGATATTTCTACAGGCATCAAAATACTTTAAAAATACATTGTAACACTGTGAGAGAGGAAAAGCAGATCCATGAAAGTAGCACCTGAAGCCTGATAGAATCAAGGTCAATACACTGACAGGAACCACTTCATGAGCTGGGCTCAAATGGAACCCACTGGTGCATTATCATGGTTGCATTTACCTTCCCCTAAAGAAGATGCATCATTGCCTTTGCATTCTGCTTTTACTGAGTACCTTTGAAAAGACCTTGGTTCCATCTTTATACCCTCCAAACAAATATTTGATAAGATCCCACTTGAGCTAAAGACTTCCAGCTCTCTCATCCTTTCCACATATGCCCCAGTCCCTAAAACAAGTTCACAGCCCCACTTTGGACTCATGCTAGTAAGTCCATATATTTCTTATACTGGGGAGGACAGAACAGGACACAGTACTTCAAATATGGTCTTACCAGTGCTCAGCAGAAAGGAAGGATAACGTCCCTCAACCTGCTGGGTCACCTCCCTCTTCCTAATGCCACATAGCATAATGTTGGCCTCTGCTATGAGGTGCATTGCCAGTTCATGGTCAGCTGGTTGGCTATTAGGACAACCAATGTAGGAATTTGCATTACCCCTTGTCAAACTTCATGAGATTTTGCTCTGGGACCAGATATTTAGCCAGTTTTCAAACCACCTCACAGCACTCAAGAAACCTCCTAGACTGCTTAAATCCCACTGTATCACCCTCCCAGCAATAATTAAAGTCCTCCAGGAGGACCAGGGCCTGTGAATGTAAGACTTCACCCACTTGTTTGAAGGCAGCCTCATCCACCTCTTAGTCAGCAGATTCACACTAGATACCCACTATAATTGTCTGCTGACTAATTTTGACCTATACATTCAAGGCTCTGGAATATACACCTGATTGATTTATTTGCCTCAAACTCCCTTTAATACTTTGAAATCTTTTACCTGAGGTGTATCAATCACTGGCAATTGCTCTATGTACTGGAGATAGTCTTCCACTGTTTTCCCTCTTGGAATAACATAATCCTTGTAGAAACAAAAGTTTTCACTAAACATATGCTCTCCAAACCACACCCTTGCATATGTGTTCAGCAATGCTTTGTCAAGGTCATCAGTTACACGACCACCATACTGTACTTCTCCAAGCATATAGCGAACACAGCTCCAGTCCACTCCACGTTTAACGTCCATGTCATCCAAATGGTTCTGCACAAATTGCACACTGGCTGTGAAGTCTGCCTGATTAAACTCATAAGGAATATTCCAACCCAGTGGACCAAACTTTCGTCTTTCCTGAAAAATAGACAGAGGTAGAGGTAAAGGTAAAAGGCTGAATTATAGTAATTGTGAAGAAAACAAGCACAGAAGAATACTTGAAATAGGCTAAGAATGCAGGAGTTCAGCTGGGGGTGTATTTCACCAACTTGAAAAAAATTCTTCTCTTAACACACAAGGCCAAATTGTTTGATTAATCATCTAGTAGTTAAATATTTCTTCAGTTATTATAATCAGTAGAGAGATGCAAACAATGAATAGGAATATTAACAGAAATATTAATATTTTTCTTTACTAAGAAAAAAACCCTCATTGTTAAGTGCAGCAAATCTGTGAGTCTAGAACTACAGCTTTTGGATTTCAAAAATGAAGCTACTTTTTTGGAAAAGGATGTCCAAACTCACCAGCCATGACCATAGGCTGTGGTCCTCCTATGGACTAAGCATATTCATACCACTGATGTCTCTGCATGGTGCAGATGCAAGTAGCAAAAGCTGCTTCTTACTGAGACTTTCACAGATGCAGCTGGCAATATGTGGTTGTTAGGGCAATATCAGGTATTTAAACATTCTTAATTTCCATCAAGAAAGAAGCAATTGGCCAAAGACAAGCATACCACAGGCTTCTATTGGACCACAATGCATCAGTGCATGGATGCCACCGAGTCAGATTAACTAGGCACCAAATATAAACTAAAGATTCTGCAAAATCTATCAATAAAATGATGAAAAGCTGTGGTTAATCCATAAAGCACTATCTTTAATGGAATTCTTGAAAGGCAAGATCATCTTCCACCTTCATTTCCTCCTACAGGTTTCTGTGCAGAAAAAAGGATTCATGTTCACCTGCTTAGACCTTGTGAAAGCAGCAGTTTTAAGACTAAGGTTTTCCAACCCGAGTTGTAAATTTCCTTAATGTGCTTTTATGATTTAAAATATTAGTAAAAATACAGTTGAAAGACATACCACGCAGCCATGCCCAGACTTTAACAGAAGAGTATGCTAAATGATTACTGGTTGACTGTCCCTTTTTTACCTGAAATACCATCTCTGCTGGAGGGACATGATCGACATGAGCAGAGTTCTAAGACAGCTGCAGTAATAGAGGTGTGTTATTTTCTTCCTTATTTTATTTGTATTAATTTACTAATGTGGGATATCCATTTAAACATGTCTTTCACTCAAAAACTCAGTGCATTAATAAATGAAACATCTCTTTATGACAGAAGAAAAGAATCATATTTTTTAACCTGAACAGTTGTGTGAAGAAAGGCCACAGCATATAAAAGTGGTTTCCACTGAGGCATGTTGCTCACTTCCAGGTGATCCTGAGTAAGAGCTGAGTATGTTCGTTTTAAGCCAGCTTTCACACCTAGAAAATAAGCATAAAAAAGGTACTATATGAGTAAAAAAAAATGCATGGAACCCATAACTACAACTTCCATTAAGCAGAATTCTCTATTCAAATTTACAGTGTCATCTTATTTATAGCTTCAGACAATCTCTTTGAGTCAATTAACTGTTCATCTGGTCAAAGCAGGCAAACTTAAATTGCATTTTGTTTCAGGTAGATGACACACCAAATTAAGCTCAGGAGTCTGGAAGAAATTACGCTTACATAATCATATTTTAAATGTTACCAATAACAACTGAAACATAACTATTCAGCAACTATATGGCAATCAAAAAGACACCTAATGTCATTTGAAATACAGCACTGAATATACAAGAGTTTATGTTGTGATATTTACATATAAAATGAATTTTTAGTTATACCAAAGGCATTTTTATTTAATTTTCATTCCTATAACTATCTCAAAATTCTGTATGTGTCTTCTCAAACTGGCATGCAAGTACCAAGCTGACGACATAAGAACCCAAATTCATAGTGGAAATGTTAATACTTGGGGAAGGTTTGTTTGGGCACTGACATTTCAAATCCCAGGAACAGCTTTAGGCAGATGATACTGATACAATCTCAGCTTCCATGGAATACGTAAGCTCCACTACTCTCAGATGCTTTCAGGCAGAATTGTTGAAGCATCATCTGCCTTTGGCTGACAAGACAAGCACGAGTTACTGACACCAGTTCCCTCTTATGAAATCTTGTACCTAATCAGTTTAACACACGTCTGAAAAACATACAGATTTCAAGTGTAGTGAATAGATTGCTGAAGTCATCACACTTCCTGACACAATAAAAGCCATTTTGTTTTGTTTCTTTCCTACTTCTCAAAGATTCTGTAGAACAATATTCAAACCAATAGCTTTTCAAAACATTATAAAGGTATCATAAGAGAGTTCCAAAATCCAGAGAATGTAATCAAACAGAAGTGCCTTATCGCATTATGTTACCAACATGGCAGGACAGTATCAGAAAACTAAAGCTGTTTATATTTCATCCTGACTTAAACTGTTACACCCGGCATATTTCTGTTACTAAATACAAGTCATAAATTTGCTATAACCTGAAAAAATAGCCTCTTGAAGCTATAGGGTGTGATCATCTGAATGATAAGGAAGGGTCACAGTATAATAAAAGGATGCTGAGCACTGAATTTAAAAGAGGAGAGAAGAGAAAGAAATAAGGCACTTTTAACCGCAGATTAACTGCTCTTAAGAATCGAGTATATACACTGAATCAGGATGTCTTTCACAAGATCAGACATTTGTAGACATCTTACTAATGTTCAAAGGAAGATGAATACTGAAATAAGAGATTTAAATGACTGAGGCATTAAACATGGCCTTGGATAAAATTTCTCAGCTCCTACTGACTTCATTAACTGAAATCAGTGGCAACACATATATATAGAAGTGAAGGGCAAGTTAACACATAACACAGTTAGTTAAAGATGAGGCAGTTACAAGACAAAATAAAGTGTCAGGCTTGAGGATTTCTTTCTTCCATAGTCCAAAATACAAAGTAAACTAGTAAACTTTCTTCATATCACATAATGAGTAGATGCATGGCAGGGTAGTAAGTTGCTTCTATAAATGTATAAAGGACATCTGCATGTATGGCGTAATTTGGGTAAGAGAGAAGGACATTAAACAGCAGGAAATTAACAGGTTAGAAACAACTTAGAAAAGCTGGATGTTTTCATATCACACCAAATAGTTGAGAATGGAAGGGACCTTTAAAGGTCAACCTTGTGCAACACTCCTCAAAGCAGGGTCAGCTAGAGCTGGTTCCTCTGCGCCTTGGCCATGTGGGTTTTGAGGGTGGAGTCTAAAAGCTGTTCCAGTATTTGACCACCCTCACAATGGGTTAAGTTTTTTCTGATGCTGAAGTAGAATTCCCTGGGTTTCCACCTGTGCCCATCACCTCTCTTTCTGTCACTTTGCTCCACTGAGAAAATTCTTGCTGTTTTCTTTTCTTGGTCCCACCCCATATTTATATGCATCGATAAGATCACAGAATCACAGAATCACAGAATTATCAAGGTTGGAAAAGACCTAAAAGATCATCCAGTCCAACCATTCACCTATTACTACTAGCTCCCACTAAACCATGTCCCTCAATACAACATCTAGTCTTTCCTTGAACACCCCCAGGGTCGGTGACTCCACCACCTCCCTGGGCAGTGCATTCCAGTGCCTGACTACCCTTTCCGAGAAGTAGTGCTTCCTAATGTCCAGCCTGAATCTCCCCTGGCGCAGCTTGACACCATTCCCTCTAGTTCTGTCACTGTCTACACGGGAGAAGAGGCCGGCCCCCAGTTCACTACAACCTCCCTTCAGGAAGTTATAGAGAGCTATAAGGTCTCCCCTGAGCCTCCTCTTCTCCAGGCTGAACAATCCCAGCTCCCTCAGCCGCTCCTCGTAAGGCCTGTGTTCCAGACCCCTCACCAGCTTAGTAGCCCTCCTCTGAACGCGTTCCAGGGCCTCAATGTCTTTCCTGTAATGAGGGGCCCAAAACTGGACACAGTACTCGAGATGCGGCCTCACAAGTGCTGAGTACAGGGGGACAATTACCTCCCTGTTCCTACTAGTAACACTATTTTTGATGCAAGCCAGGATGCCGTTGGCCTTCTTGGCCACCTGCGCACACTGTCGGCTCATGTTCAGCCGTGCATCAATCAGTACCCCCAGGTCCATTTCCTCCACACAGTCCTCCAGCCACTCCGCCCCAAGCCTATAGCGCTGCCTGGGGTTATTGTGGCCAAAGTGCAGGACTCGGCATTTGCTCTTGTTGAACCTCATGCCATTGGCTACAGCCCAGCTCTCCAGCCTGTCCAGATCCCTCTGTAGGGCCTCGCTACCCCCAGGCAGATCCACACTCCCAGCCAATTTAGTGTCATCTGCAAACTTACTGAGGGTGCACTCAATGCCCTCATCCAGGTCATCAATAAAGATATTGAAGAGGACAGGCCCCAGCACTGACCCCTGGGGAACACCACTTGTGACCGGTCGCCAGCTGGATTTAACTCCATTTACTACCACTCTCTGAGCCCTTCTCTCTACAATATTAAACAATCATAGCACTCTCAGCCTCTCCTCATATGTCATATTCTCCAATCCCTTCAGTATATTTTTGGTGTCTCACTGGATTCATTGTGTCCATGTCATTCTCGCACTGAGGAGGTCAGACTGGGACACAACACTCCAAATTTGCTTTCACCATGGCTGAGTGAAGAATCATCTCCCTCAACCTTCTGGAAATGATCTTCCTAACGCAGCTGAGGGTGCTTCAGGCCATCTTTGTTCCAAGGGTGTATTTCTGGTTTATGTTTCACTTGACTTCAGTGAGGAATCCCAGGTCCTTTCCTGCAAACCTGGTGAGTCCCAGGTTCTTTCTTTCCAGGGGGAGTACTTGTCATTTCCCTGTCTGACAGCAGATTCCTGTCAGACCATCTCTCCAGCCTGCAAAACTCCCACTGAACATCAACAAGACCTTCTGTTGTATCAGCCCCTTCTTCCAACTTTGCACCAACTATAAACTCACTGAGGGTGTTCCAACATCCAGGTCATTAGTGAAAATTTTAACCACTGCTGACCCCAATATTGACCCCTGGGGTACATCACTGGTGACTGCTTTCCAGATGGACTGACCACAACCCTTGAGCCTGGGAGTGCATGTAATTTTCAGTTCTCTTCACTGCCCACCTCTGTAATGCCTATTTCATTGGTATGTCTATGTACTGGGGGCTGTGTCAAAAGCCTCCTTGAAGTCAAGATAAACAACACCCTATGCTCTCCCCCTCATCCACTAAACCAATCATCTTATTGTAGAAGGCTAGCAGGTTGGTTACTAGGCTCAAAACACAGTAAGAAATCAATGCCTTAAAGTATCCTAGCAGCCAGAAGAAAACAAAGTACACAAGGGACAGATATTCTTCAATATCTGCATCAGTGGTTTGGATAAGGAGACAAAAGAAAACCTCAACAATTTTGCAGACAGTACTAAATTAGAGAGTGTGGCTGACATACTAAGTAGCAGAGCATCAGTCCAGAGGGATCTAGAGAGACATGAAGACTTAGCCAGCAAAACCTGCATGAAGTTCAACACAGAGAATTGCAACATTCTGCCCCTGCAGCACAATAACCCCATGCATTTGTACAAACTGAGATCTACTAGCTAAAACCTACTGGTAAGAACTTCAGGATTATTGCAGATGTCAGATTGACTGTAAACTAAAAGTGCACTCTTCTTGCAAATGAGGCAATCCAGATAGTGGGCTACCTATTAAGAAGCAGAGCTAGAAAACTAAAGGAAGTTCTTATCACTTGCCACTTAGCACTGATACTCCTCAGATCTCTTCTCCATATTTGGCACACAAGGGAGGTATGGAGAAACTGGATGGGGCAATGAAGTTGGTTAGATACTGAGGGTGCATGACCTACAAAGATAGGACAAGAAAGCTGAGTTCGTTTAGTCTGTTGAATAAGAGGCTGTGGAATGTAAAAAACAACTTAAACTGTGAATACTGAAAAGCAGCAGATACTTGTGTGCATGTATGAGGGATGGTGGCTGTCCAAAACCGAAATGTTGAACTCTTGAGGACATACCAGCTACTTGCTAACTGTGAATGGTACAGGCTGCAAAAAGCAAAGTGTCCTGAGTCCTCCAATTAATACAGAAACATGAATAGGAAATTCCAATTAGGACACCAGTCACAGATTGTGTTCTGCACTTACACTACTTAGGTTAGGAAAACTGGGGGTTTAGAGGCTCAGAAAGCATGAAATGAACATCCTAGTTTGAGGAAACATACTGAAAGTAGGGGAAGATCCTGGGGGTAGGAGCGATGCATGGAAGAAAATGCCAGGGGCTGCACAGGGACCTAGGCCAGTAGTGTCCAAGACTGGCCTCTGCAAGTAGCTGCATAGGATGAAACTACAATGACTCTCTGCCCGACCTTCCTGGACCAACATTTCCCATCTTTCTGATGGGAAAGGAAGGAAATACAAATGACTGCAATGCAGGAGGCTGGAATCATAAGCGAGTGTGTAAAATAAGTAAGTAGCATAAAAGACCTAATCTCATCAGTTCTTAAGTAAACCCCAGTATTCAGATACACTAAAGGTTGTTATTAAATGCCTTTCCTGTGGCAGAGGCCAGGGGGTGATTCAGTAGCAGCTCACAAATACTTGAAGGACAATTACAAAGAACCTGGGGTCAGTCTCCTGTCAGCAATGCCAGATATTGGCATTGTAAAGGGAATTTTAAGCCTTGAGTATTGTGTTGGTATTATTGGTGGCAAACCCAAGCAGTCCTATTACTTTGCTGGATTTCAAGATGACAGTTTGATTTACATGGATCCTCATTACTACCAATCTTTTGTAGAAGTGGCATCCACAGCTACATACTGCACAGCTTGGGAGGTTGAGGTGCCCAGAAGAGTCCTTTCTTTTCTTTACCAATAGAGCACAGGATCAGGCTGGGTCCTTGGGTGGGGTCAACAGGACAGAAAGAAGAGAGTGATGGAGTGTACTAAGCTTAAGAAAGGACTGCTGACCTGGCATTCTCCACAGGTTCTACACAAGCAATGAAATCACTATCAATTCCTGTTACCAAAGAAACAATGACTGTTTTGTCCACAGGAGAGTCATTCTCTACACATTGCAAGACTGATTTACATGGTGCTGTATTTAGCAAAGGAAACAACAGAGAATAAAAACCAGAACACTGCGGAGCACAGTGATACAGAGAGGAGGGAAAGGAAAGCCAGCCCCCAGACTGAAAAAAATAAAAGCATAGTTTCCTACCTTGAGGGGGTTCATTAGTAAATTTGATAGAGGTCTGTAAAAGATTAATAGGAAACCCTGGGTGAGCCTCTGTGGTGATCCAGGTTCTGAAACCTTCATTCATAGATTCTGTTGTTGCAATGGTGTCCATCAATTCACCAAGAAACTCCAAGCCGAGGTGGCAGTTCTGTAGAAGGAGCCATCCTCCATCTTGCACACACTGATTCAACAGGCGCCTTGCATGGACTTCTTGTCCCTGACCCATTGAAATGGCACGACAGGGAATGTTCTGTAAGGGAAAAAGAAAGTTTACATATCGTTCTCAAGAATGATTATACATATGATGCATTACTGATTATATTAAAACAGAGCACAAAAAAAAAAAAGCAAACCACTCCAAGTTTCTCCCATTTTCCCCATCCTGAAAGAAAACTGCACCAGACATAATTTTGGTTTTTTGCTAGTCTGACAGCATCAATGGGATAAGACAACTGAGACATTTTCCCTTCCTTTTCCCCACTTTCCTAAATAAAGCAGGACACACACAGAGCAACATAGCTGCCTGACTTCTTTTTCTTGAGAAGGACAGATATTAAGGCTCCACACAATAATTATTGTACAGAGTAGAGCCAGAAATGTTAGTAGTTTTTTACAGTCTGAACATATTTATTCAATTTAACAGAGAACTGTCAAGGAAGCAGGCAGGAGAGGAAAGATTGGTTCACATTAAGTCATTCCTTAGCAAATCTCCTGTATGGTTAATTGGCAGCTGTGAAGCCACTGATTCAGAGGATTCTACTTTGGTGATCTGCTACCTCTAGCTAGTTTTCCAGCTGTTAGTTTTCTGGATTCTGATGGAAACACAAGCACACCAATGCAAACACAAGAATTGCAGAAATTTAAGGAGTCATTCCTCCAGAGTGTCATGGGAGAAGAAAGCCAGTAGTTTAGAAAAACAGAAGATTATGCAAGCTCTCACAAGGGGATCTGAAAAAAGACAGGTCACCCTAGAAGGAAAGGAAGCCATCCAGAGGGACCTTGACAGGCTGGAAAGATGGGCCTAGGGGAACCTAATGAGGTTCAACACTGCCAAGTGTAAGGTGTTGCACTTGGGCAGGAAGAATCCCAGACATTGATACAGACTGGGAGATGAGCTTCTTGAGAGTAGCCCTGCTGAGAAGGACTTGGGGATTGTGGTGGATGAGAGACTTAACATGAGCCAGCAGTGTGCTCTTGCAGCTCGCAAGGCCAATGGGATCCTGGGCTCCATTAGAAGAGGGGTGGCCAGCAGGGACAGGGAGGGGATTGTCCCTCTCTACTCTGCCCTCATGAGGCCCCATCTGGAGTACTGTGTCCAGATCTGGGGCCCCCAATACAAGAAAGATGTGGAACTGTTGGAGAGGGTTCAGAGGAGGGCCACAAGGATGATTAGAGGG
>VZTU01007789.1:7919-62110 GCA_013400835.1 Zapornia atra | reverse complement strand
GAAGGTTTAGATTAGAAATTAGGGGGAAGTTTTTTCCAGAAAAAGTGGTGAGGTGCTGGAACAGGCTGCCCAAAGAAGTAGTGGATGCCCCGTCCCTGGAAGTGTTCAAGGCCAGGTTGGATGGGGCCCTGGGCAACCTTGTGTAGATCCAGGCCTGGGGGTTGGTGGCCCTGCCTGTGGCAGGGGGGTTGGAGCTCTATGATCCATGGGGTCCCTTCCAACCCAGACCATTCTATGATTCTATGATTAGGACCATACAAGACTGTAAGCAACGCGCAGGCAGACCCTCTCTTGCTTATTGTTCTTACTACCCTTGTACATAGTCCCCTGGCTTAAGTTGGCTGCCTGACTCCCACCAAGGAAAACAAGAATTATCAAACCCAGGTGAAAATATGATTCCATATACATGTTGAGGCCAAGGGAATTGATGAAAAGGCTTAGTTTCATGGACAGCTTCAACCTACAGGTGAGTATCCCTCAGGCTGTGGGCAATGAGCTGGATAAAAACTTAGCAATCTGGGCCTATCTTTAGCTGGCTGAGTGCTACAAAGGTTAAAGTTTTCTTGCTGCTGGGACTCTCTCGCTACAAAACAAAGAAGAAGGAAACCATCCAGTCCTAGACAGGATGCCCTACTTTTGCAGGAGAAAAAGGTTAAGAGTATGAATACAAGCTGTGCTGGGTCACTTGGCCTCAGGGTCAGAGACCAGGCCCTGACCTGATTTGACTGAACAGTATAAATACAGGTGCTGTATATGATCCTCCACATCCTGGCAAAAGATTTAAGGAGAAGAGAATGCCAAAGATAAGAAAGCAGTTAAATCCTACTCTCAGGTCAGTGAAACCTGAAATTGCAGCTAAAAGAAGCAAAGCTAAATAGCCTGTGCAGATGGCTATGTGCTAGAGGAGAAAAAACTTTACCTTTCCTAGGATGTATCTGAGTACAGCCAGCACTCCCATAAGTCAAAGACTGACTACCCCTGCAGAGTGCATAAATATTCAGCTGGTACGTTACTCCCTAACAAAGCATCTGCTCATTACTTTCTCTTCTCAGCAATGTAACCTCTCAAATGTACAATCATTAAAGGTTATAGAAACACCAAGACAAAGAAAAAATTCTTTTCACTATGGAAATACTGTCCTGATTATTCCTTCTGAAAGAACTCTATCAAAATGTTTGAGTACAGAATGCTTCTCCCAACAGTGAGATATAGCAATATATCTGTGTCATCCTAATACATCTCTATCCAGGTGAAAATACTATTATTTTAGTTACTATAGTGGCTCTGATAGCTCTGTTGAAGGTTCTGTGCATCATTCCCTGAAGGAAGAAACTATCTCTACAATAATAAAAATGAAGACAAATTGCTAGGCATAAGGAACTTCACTTTAATTCAGAAAGTTAAATTTTCACTCCATCTTCAAGTATGGGGGGCAGAAATCAAACTAGTTTTAAGATAGAGCTTGCTTGGTTTATAAACGAGGTTGTATAGCTCAGCAGTCACAGACACTGTTTCCATTTCTTTGGGAGAAGATCATCTGCCTAACTAAATTTTAGAGTGAAAAATAAATTCTGGTAAAAAGATTTCCAACTGCAGATAACTGTTTTATATTGTTAATATCATACTAATACCATCAGTTCTAACAATCCATTTTAAGACTACAAATTATGCTTGTAAAAGGGAAATAGATGAAAAATAGCATGTCTTTTGGAAGTTTTCTGGAATAAAGAGGAGGAAGCCCAGAGAAAGATAGGAACTAAATATAATTTGTTGTTAAACTAGAGAAATAAACACAAAGCCCTCTTGCAAATGTTTCTGAAAACTAAATGGTTCCCATATACATTTTTCAAAAGCTAGAGAACTACTGGCACGCTACTTCAGTCCCACAATGTTAATATACATTTCTACTTAAAAAAACATCTGTGTTTGTAGTTTGATTTGCAGAGTCAGGATGGCTTTTGTAAATTTGAAAGGTTTCTATATACTGGTTGTTAAGATCTTTACTTTTCAGATAAGAATTTTACAGTTAAACATTACAGTTGAGTTTACATTTACAGTGGACATTACAGGTGACTTTCAGGTTAGGACAGCCTAGCTGATGTTGCCTTGTTCACAAACCATGTGTGAATAAAGAAGGCGATCCCTTTAGTTCTTTTGCAACCTTACTTCTGTTATTCTATATGTTTCCTTAAAGCATGAAAACATATTAAAACTGCCCACTGCAACATACTTTCAGAATGACAGCAAAAACTTCTGTCTTTTAAAAGTCGTGATTACAGAGCACGTTCTACCTGCCAGCATTTCCCCAGAACGACTAAGGTCTTGCTTAGTATTTGACAGAACAGGAGACCATTTTGTTCCACTCCTTTCAAGAGCGACTCAAAATCACCTGCTGAGTTCAACTGACTCTATTAGGAGGTTAGCGTCCCTCTTCCCCTTACATGGCCAATGGGACAGAAATACTCAGATCCTCGATGCAAATCATCAGGGTTAAGTTTCAATCCTATGCTCTGAATAGCTTTTAAAGGAGACACTCTTTCTCCTTTATGATTACAGAAACTAACTCCTGGTACCTGTCTAAGAGTCCATTTCACAGGATGCACATGTTGAAGAGCCGAATAGGTGAATGAAAATATCATCACAAAGCTGACACTCCATTTGTATTCATAGCATAGGCAATGGAAACAAGAATCCAATCACAATCACCTAATGTGTTTACTTGGACTTGAACAGGGATTAAAAAAATTTGGCCATTTGTAGTCTACAAATATTCTTGCAGTTAATTTCAAATCATTTACAAAGTCAAAATGTCACTCTTATCTTAGAAAAAAGCATTAGAATATTTTGTGAATAGGAATAAAATTGTTCTTCCAAGGCACTTCTTCCAGTAAACCTAAAAATTCTGCTCACCTAACCCATCCTTCTCACTCCCTATGTGTGTATACTGGCTGGCTATCTGGCTGCAGTTTTTGGGTACAAAAATCATGCCAAGAACTTAAAACTCTTAGGTTTAAACATTCAAAGTATTTAGATGATGATTTAAGTGTACTTTATCGCAGTCAGACCAATAAAATAAGAGAGTCCTGATGTTCAAAGAGAATGAGCATCTGAACTATCTAATTAATCAGCTAAAGAGATTTGTGTGTACTTCCCACTTTTGCAAGCAAGTCCTAGTGAATACCAAAATCCTTCGTCTCTAACAGAAGCTGCATTCTAACAGGGAGGAAAATTTATGGAAATCTCCTGTGAATGACTTCTTGGGAAAATTATACTTGCATCTACATTGTGAACCACAAAACAAAAAGCACAGTGTGCCTAAAAGTGTTGCTGCCCTGTAAGAAATGTTGAACTTCTCCAGCAGGTGAACTGACTGCATGGTAGGCTCTCCAAATTAATTTCTCCTGTCACCATATTTATGATTATTTTCTCTATGTTCCTGTAATCATCATTACTTTCAGTTCCTACAGTGAATGCGACACAGTGCAAACCACAAGTATGGCTTTGTTCTCAGAGCTAAGTACTTTCACTAAGTAATGGACTCTCATAGTCTGCTAGATAAAGACAGAGGGCTCATTGGAATCAAATAATTGGAAAAAGCAAGAATGTAACATTTCCATTTCCTCAGTAAATGCATTTTGGCTACTGGTAGAAATTAAATGCCAGAGAACACTGTATGAATATAAATATCATAATTCGAACTTCTCTGAAATGTGGAAATGCCATTTCTAGTTCAAAGGATAGTGTTGCTCTAGCAAACTCAGTTTATGAAGCTACCTTCAATTTTGCAAGACGTTCTATATTTTCAGTGGGGTCGGAGCCCATTGACAAAAAGCACGTCAAAGGTGTTCGGCAGTCGCTCTCTGTCCACATTGCTTCCATTTCAAGAATAAATCCTTCCGCATATTTCTCTCCAAGAGACTCTGCAATGTAGTGTCGAGCCTGAAAAACAAGAAGTGCCCAGAAATATCTAACTTTTATTTGTTAATTTTTTTTTTAGCATTGATCACTGATGTGGGATTTACCGATCCCTACATGGGAAGGCACCAACTTTCTAAACTTTCCTTTCCAACTTCAGTGTAACAAAAGTTAGAGTCCACAGGAGGCAACCATTGACCTTCTCAGATAGCAAACTTCAAACAAAGAGAAGAAAGAAAGAATTCTGCTCACACAGCAGCCATCTTGTGAACATTGTGGCTAGGGGATGCTAAATGTTTTTTAGAAAGAACTAAAGAAATCCATGCACAATAGATCCACTGTCATCTCTGAGGACAGCTCAGATATTGCCCCTAAATTACTGACCACTAAAGCTGGTGGATAGCCAAACAAAAGAGTTTCTCTGTATCAGTCACATTCTTAGCTCCTCTAAGCATGTATTGTTGACGCTGCCTACAGCATAGCAGATTAGACTGATCTTTCATCTGACCCAGTTACGATCTTCCACATATTTGTTGGAACTTCAAACAAACACTCCTGTCCAGTGGTTATCCAATTCAAGTCAAGTCTCTTACACCAAATATCTATTTCTACAAAACATAAACACAGCTCTGACTTTATCCTTCGAGGTCAAACCCTCCCTATTGTCCTCTTTTCACAGACATTTTCTGAAAGGACTTCTAAAGCTATCCGGGTGTATGAAACGCTTTTTTGACTGACACGATTTTCCAACTGTGTAACTACTAGCACAGATTCTGAGACATGTATTACAGAGAAAAACACCCAGGAACAAAGTGGACTGAGGAAGATGCCAATTCCAGAAAAAATAACTCAATCTTTCATTGTTAAAAGTAACTTTTGCCTTAGCAAAGACAGGTAAAATTTTGTAACAATGGAGGAAACACAATAGGGAAAGAAGTGATAAAGAAGAAATCACAAAAATTACCCCCTCTTTTCTGAAAAATTAAAATAATTACAGATTTTGAAACCACTGTTTGGAGACATTCTTTCTCAAAGATGGTTGTGCAAGACAACAAGAGTATTGATAAGTTCACAGCTTTAGTATTTTGGTCTGTTTAAATTGTGGCAGGGGGAGGGCCTATACTTCTCTCTTATTTTCCAGCTGAAGAAAAGAAAAAAAGATGGAGGGGGTCTTCTTGAAAGAGAGGTCCATGAAAAAAAACATGTCCCTTAAATAAAACACAGATGCTATCAAAACATGTAACGTGTAAAGTTGAGATATGCAGGAAATCAAAAGTACTACTTTCCAATGTAGCAAAAGACAAAAAAAAAAAAAAAGGTAAAAAAAGAAATTTATACGNGAGGATATTCATAGGCTCATATGTCTCTTTTAGACCTCCATAGAGAAGAAAACTCCAAATATCATAGACTGTGGAGAAACTGTTAGTCTATTGTAATTTCTTTTAGAATATCTACCATGAGAGAACCTTAATGATTACTTCCACAGCATGGAGGGCAAGTAAACAGTTTATCTGCTATTTTATTGCAACTGTCATCAAAGTGAACTGTTCTCTTTCTGCCTTCACAGTGAGAAAAAAATGGGGATGTATCTTCTGATCCACCAGAAAAATGCAACTGCTTTACAAGTCTCATGACTCCATTTTAGAAGCACCACACAAAAGAAACAGTATTCTTATAACTCCAAAACAATTTATTTCATTTCGCAATGTTCTTTCTAATTCACTAATAAGTATATCTTACACACATATATTAGTTATAAGGATTTTGATACCCAATTTTCAAAACAACTCCTTGCAACAAATATCATGAGAAAAAGAAATTCAGGTAACATAACTTTGCAACTAGCAGTTCTACAGGAGATGCCACATAGCATAACCATTGTACGAAAGCATCTTACTTGGGCAACAGTGTGATCAGGGCACCAGCTGCGGACAAGGAGCAGTTTACGGAATTGATCCAGTAAGCTGTCGTACCCATCAGGGATAATAGCTTTTTCAGGTGCTTCTTCATCAAACCAAGCTTTCCAAGACTTCTCATTCCTAACAACTTGCACCAGAAGTTGATTAAAAGGGTACAGGCTCGATAATTGCACAAGATTGAGCCATGTCATGTCAAGGATCCACTTTTTTGGTTTTGGTTCCACCGAATTTAGATCCAGACTGGCACCTCCTGCAAAGTGAAAAGCATTATAGTGGAAAAAACCCGTTGTTAGACATGAAAATGACAAGTAATCAAAATTAATTATTTCTACAATCTAAGGAGTAAAAATCTTTGTAAACCAAGACATAGAGACCTAGAATTTGCATTGAAGAGTAATTTAACAAAGACCTACTGGGGAAGCGGTCACAGTGCCTCTCAAAGCTGATATCCCAGTGATTTTTGTGCTGCTTTTTCTCCATCTGTAGAGCTGGAATAAAACTTGCCTAACTAAAAGGATACCCAAACCCAAGTCTTCAGACCAGATATAGAAAGGACTTCTGGTTAGTCCAATCTCCCTTCACCTAGACTAAGGAATAAGAAAGCACACAACACATTTATTTCCAGGGCGGTGCAACTTCAACAGCCTCTTAACAGCTGCCACTCCAGAGCCTGCCCATCTCAACACAGCTGAGTCACAGCTGAACATTCAATCAGTGTTTGCAAAACAAATTGAGATATTTGGTTGACAAGTACCTGACTGTACTTATCTCAGTACCTGATCATATTTATTGTATCTTGGAGGCAGTGGGGCTCACCATCATCAAATTTAATAAAATTTACTAAAATTTTTCTTTGTTGTGGTGTCTGAGTAGTGACATGAAGTGGTGGCATAATGCAGTGCGATACAGCAGTGTTTTACAACACGTAACAGATTTCCACTTTTTTTTATACTGACACTTAAGTGTGGTACAGAGTCCTTGTGCATTCACATGCCTGTTGACCAGCCTTCAGAAGAGATTTTGCTGACTGTCTCCAAGCTCACAGACATAGGTATATGGCAACGCAAACAAGAGGCACACAGGAGAAGTCTACAGCATCTCTTAGAATGAACTTTGTTGTTTTGCACTACAGAACAGTTAAATATTCTCATCTAAGCATTACTTTGATAATAAATATATTGCTTGTTTTAGAAAAAATGTCTCTTAATTCCTTCTTGGGTTTATATATGCTTTTGTTCACCAGTTAAAAAACATTACGTCCACTAGACAAAGCACGTTGTTAGTGCAAGCACTGCAGAACTTGGATTTGGCAGTTCGGAGACGTATAATACAAGGAACATTTTTAGAGAAACTACCTTTGATCAGTGTCTCAAATTCAGCATGTGAAATTTTCTTGGCCTGCAAGTCAATCTTCAGAGCCAGCAGCAACGTAAACAGGAATCTGTGATTTTCATACAGCCCTCGAACTGTGTACTTGAAGACTTCATAGGTGAGATGCTCGATTATATATATCACCCTTTTTGCTGTGATCTGAGATTTCTGAGACCTTTCCACTGAAAGGTCAAAAATGCCAAGGAACTGCCGTAAGGATGTTTGGTACATGACATTAACCAAGCTCATTTCCACAATTAGGAAATAAAGGATGCTCCCACGACCAGCAACGGGACGATACTCTTCACGGGCAGTATTGATTTTCACCTCTGTCTCTGCTGCGATGTTTAATTTTTCACTGACCTTAAAATTAATGGAAAAGACCATGAAGATTAAGTCACGTCACTTGTGATTTATAACGCACAAGCAAGAAGAAAAGGTCTTGATCAAGATCATGATGGCAATTTTAGTCAAGCTTTGCTTCTCTCTGTCAGGGTTTCAACAAAAACATTGTATCTTCATGTGTTCAAACCCCAGGCACAATGGGATTTGATTCAAACTTAACACCTCCAAAGTATGCCTGGAATATAAAGCTGTATTCAGGTAATAGCTTTATTTTTCAGCATTTTATGAAGAAAAAATGATAGTGTTTCTACCATTTATTTGTTAGGAAGCCATGTTACATAATGGCCCTGAATGGAAAAAATAAAACCAGGAAAAAAATCTGTCTGCAAAAAATATTTAAACTACAATTACAAAATGTACGTGCAATACATTCAAAATTTACCTCTTCTGCTGTTGTTTTAGTGATTCTGAGGACTTCTATCAGAGACTCATCTTCAACCAAAGAGCCTTCTGTACTTGTTAAACGGAAGAGTAAATTATCTTCAAGTTCCTGCATTTTCCTCTTGTTAGATGTCACTTCTTCCATTAGTTTGACTCTTTCTGCCTCCAGTTCCTGTGTTCAGAAATTTTCCTTCTATTATTTAATTCAAAGAAATATTCCTTATAATGACAGAGAAAACGTGATTTCACGATAGATTGGAAGCTTTGCTGTGTACCGAGAAGTAAAAACACATCAAAATTACCAGGAATAGCTTCCTCATAGGAGATGCACAAAGCACTAAACCTACTTTCCAACGGGAAGTGATAAAAGCCACATTCATTATGTACTTAAAATTAAATCAAAGGACTGAAAGATGCATTGTATGGATGATTTTTATGTCATTAGGGAAGTTAACTGGATGACCATTTCCATTTCTAATTTCTATGATTCTGTGACTTTGCAAGACACACTCCTCTACTGCTTATAAAATAGGAAATGTTAAAATAATTATCTATGTCATATGAAATTTTTATGCTATTTCTACAAGACAGACAATGGCAAGGGAACAATGACAGACTAGTCAACACAATGCCAAGTGAAATGAGGCATCTATACTGCACAGTCCAGCACAGCTCAGGGCTACCTTTGCAGGCTACCTCTATTTAATCAATCAAGTCAACCTTCCTGTGAGAAAGGGGTAGTTAATAATACCAGTCTACCCACACCTATGGCTTCAGTTTATTTTCATTCTTGTCAATTACACCAAGCTAGAGAAAAAGACCTACAGAGTTACGCAGTGCAGAAGAAGTTCTCATGCATTTCAAAAAGTAATAAATTTCTTTACTCTCACAAACTTCTTATTTGGAAACCTGTTTGCCATATGTTATAGGTCTATAGAATTGCTCTGTGGAAGCTATAAATAACTGCATCCCAAAATAAGCGTATGACTTAAGCATCAGCCATCCACCTTCAAATTTTCTGCATTTTCTCCACTTTCTTTACCATTACTGCAAAAAAGATTAGAATTAAACAAAAAGGAGTAGTTCTACAGAACACTCAAATATGCTTTTAAGTTCATGCTTAAATTCTATTTAAAAACACACTTAGTTTGAGAGAAGGCACCTCACTCATTCTATTTGTAAGCCTCTAAAGAGCATCTTTCAGAAAACTAGCAAATATACCAGATGTCAGGCTTTTGTTTGCAAGAGGATTTCACAACTGTATTTGTAACATAAAAGATAGCTGTTCTGAACACAAATAGTAGCAGCAACTTTATTATCAAAGTACAAAAAGATGCTGATAACTTTTTTCTTTTCTTATAGTTACAGGAGTAACCTCTAAACCTGGGAAGAATAAACACTTCTTTGATCACATATTTCATTGATCACTATAGCGATCTTTAAGAATGTCTTGGTTGCTTTAATCTATTACTTTAGCTCAGCGATCATAAACTTGAGAAAACCTGTTCTTCAGATTTTCGGTTCATGCTCTGTCTTTTCTTTGAACTAAATTTATCAGAGCTCCATTGGCTTTGGCTATCTACACCAGGACATCCATATCTTACTGAGACAGAAGAGACAACAACCGTGATTTCTTTATCTCTGCTCAAGGCAAGAAGTTTAATAAATGTTGATCACCTGTAACCATGTTCCTGTGCAACAAGTAGTGATACCAACCAGCTACCTTGCAGCTCTCTTTGCTTCTCACCTGAGCCACAGCACTGGATTAATGGATTTAAGAGACTGTATTTTTGGCCTGAAATGCTACATAGATTCAATATGGATTCTCTAATGGTTTTGCCCAGGGAAAAATAAAACAAACTACAGAGTGAGGGTATCTTTGCGTGGGACATGAGCTTGACACGTAGGTCATGAGAAACTAATTTCACTTCTATCTTGATTTAAACCTCTGTCTCCTGTCAGAGGTAAATTAGTCAGGATAGTGTCAGCTTACACATATTTTGCTTACACAAACATACACCTACTGGAGTAAAGACTAAAAATCTTGCATCCCTGCATCTGGACAACCCTGTTAATGAATAACTTTTCCTCAATACCTGCTGTTGTGACTTTTCCGTTTTTGATGGAACAATTCACGGGAAGTGTGGGCATAACAATAACTTCTCTGGCCTCTGCTTGTGGCTGTCAGAGTGAGGGAAGGGCACTTAGATTCTGGTCTGTACTTCAGCAAATGCTCGTTTGAGCAAAGTGGAAAGGTATTGGCTGGAGCAAGTGACAGCACCACTAAAGCACGCTGATTAGAATGTGCTTTGGGAAGTCGAAGGAGGAATGCTTTCCCTTAGGTGGGGAACTGCTCTCACCCGAGTAACTGTACCTGAGTTGTTTCTGGAAAGCAGCAGCTCTGCTAATCCAAACCTTAATTTTTGCTACTTTTCTCACAAAGACACAATTATAAAATGTTCCATTTAAAATAAATAAGTCAGTCAATTTGAAGTGAAATACAACTTCTGTGCTTTCACTCTAATGAGAAGGGAAGAAAATATTTCATCTTAGTGTAATTGGATCATAACATACACATATTTATTGATACGACTGCCACAGTAAAAACCTCACCTTTGTCCCCACTGCCTATGATGAATTGACTCCCAAGTTTTGGGATAACTAGGCTGTTAAATGATATCATGCAAAAAGAAACAGGAACGATCTAGGAATTAAATTATTGTAGATGATGTCTCAGACTTGATATTATGAAATAAAACTCCCGAAAAACACCCGAGAGAGGATTCTCTCTCTTATCTTTGCTTCCACATACTCAATGGAAATTTTAGTGAGAGCAGACTCAACTGACTCTTCAGGGCTCCTTAAAAATCTTGTATCTGCCTGCACACTAGAGCCTGTCTGCCAAAAGTAGTTCAAGCTCATAAGCATTTTTTTATGTAATTCAAACTGAATTTAAAAAGGAATTCAGAAATAAAAGAGGTTTCTGACTGAACAAGCTTTTACTATATATGAAGGAATAAATATACTTTATGTAAGTCGTGTATGCCTGTGATGTATTTTTAATGAATAATTTTCTTTCTTCTCTTTCCAAGGCCAGATCTTAAAATAAATGCTTAGGTCCTTCCATTCAATTAAAAACCAGCTCCACATTGTCTTCCAGAAAAATTTCATTCACATTTTTATCCTTCGTTCTTGATTTCAACCAAGACATTGACTACCAGATTCCCATCACACATGGTGCAGACAGTGAACAAACCTTCTGTCTATGCAAATACTGCAAGCTGCTAGATACCTGTTTTTCTGTGAGGATGACACGTCCAAGGAGCTGATCTTCCAGCCCTTTCATAGTAACAGTAAAGTCAATCACAGTTGTTTTTGCACTGATTTCTGGAGTATATGCAGGATTGGCCAATTTTGTTGTCATATAAAGGGTAAACCCCTTCATCACATCTACCTCCTTGTCACCTACTTTCACCTGAAAAGAAAGCATATTACTCAAATTTCAAAAGCTGAATTCAGATAAGCAGTTATTTTATTCAGTGAAAAATAGATTAAATCATTTTGATGTATTCATTTACATGTTTTAAACTTCCTGACTAAGGTTTTAAAAAGAATCCAGCCCCGTGAGTTCACTACTCATCTTCCTAAGTGTTGCATAAGCGTGAATCTTGGCAGCATGCAGAATCCCAGATTCCCACCATCTATCATGTTGGTTTTTTCATTGCATGTTTACAGTCCACCTTACTTTGTGTGCTGAGCCGGACTTTATGAAATTTTTTTCCAATACATTATCTAGAGCAGGATCAAGCTCCTCTCCAACATCTTCAATTAACAACGGTCGTCCAAGGGACAGGCAGTCTTCTATATGACTTCTGAAGAACTTGTGGTTCATAGCTGTAACCTAGTAAGATTGGTTCACAATATAGCACACATTTGCAAGCGCACAGGAAGCAGTATAAAATGTATTGCAACTTTAAACAATTACACTCATCCTGGGCTATCTATACAAATGTTTATATATATGGGACCAACACTTGCCTTTGCATAAAGTGATGGTAGTTTTGTTTTAAGCTTAACAGAACAGGAGAACGCTCTATTGTTAGCTATTTCTCTACTTATCTACACATATATCTAATCACCGTAGTATCACAGTACTTTTTAAATATTAATGCCCAGAAAACTAACGTGAAGTAGGGAAATATTTATAGGGTTCAGACAGGGAAGCAGTGTTACATAGGAGGCCCGGTCTCACATCAGATGTTTAATCTCCAATTCAGTTCCCATTTCATGATATAGAGTCTCAAAATTGCTAGAAATCACATAGACCTCTTTTCATTTATTTAAATGTAATAAACTTAACATAAGCTTTTGAGATGATAACTGAACAGGCATCAGTTAAGCCATGGTTTTGAGGTGGGCTTTTTACCAGAAGAAACCCCAGGATAGACTTGTTTTAAAATAAACCCTTGTCTTAAAAGGGTATAATTAAAATATCAGGAGGAATGTTACACAATCTTAAAACAGTGTCTTATTTTAAAATACTGTGTTCCACCACTCTGCACTGGTTTTATATTTTTAATTTTTTATGCTTAATATAAGCATATATGGATCCAACAAAAAACAAGTGTTGCCTACATTTTTAGTCTACACAAAAGCAAGGGATGAAATTAGTGTCTTGGTGACCAACAATAAAACCCTAACAAGACCATAGTAGATTACAATATCTCAGATGTAAAGGAATAATCTAAACACTTGGGCATTTTGACTCTTGACGGAACTCTCTTCCTCCTGGATTTCACAGAGGGAGAACTCAGATTCTCCTAACATAGCTGAAGCCTCAGCCAGGATGTCTAAAAGCCCATAACTGACTGTATTTTCATCTGGAAAGCTTCCTCTGTGTTTGGAGGCTGCATCTGTGTGTAAATTTGGAGCCTACCAGTAGTTAAACCCCGTTAGGATTCATGAAATTGCTAGGCTGGATATTCACACAAGACGAGCCATTTTTCTCCGGCTCATCAGTCTACTGTCATCATCACTTACTGTGTATGAATAGCAGGGAAAGAGTAATGGTATTTTCACCTACACCTCTCAGTTTCTGCTTTGGAGAGTATGTGATAGAAGATCTTTAGGCAATTACTGTGTTCACAGTCCCTTTCCACAAGCTGCACACTGGCACATGGAGAGAGCAGCCACTTTGGAGGGACAGCAATACAGAGTCAGTGCCAATTAAAAGAGGGAACTGAGGTTGCAGCTTGAAGGACACTTTAAAATTATTGGGGAGATGGCTACAGCATGGCAGAAAGAGTCAGAGCAAGTTTCTAACTGAAGGAGATTCACTGTTCCTAAGCTCAGTTTGGCAATCCAGAATAGGAGATGCAAGTCTCAAAGAGAGTGAAATAGGAGATAAATCCTTCTCTCCATTGTTTCCTGTTGGTTACTCGCACTGGCATTTATTGACCCATTTTTGGGGGGCCAAAAGTCTTTAGAGGAAGCCATGTTATGTACTGTAAGACAGTAGGCTTCACACAGTCACAAAATGCTTCTATCACAGAATTCTTCTATTAATATCTCATATGTTTTATGAAAGATTTTCATCATATTTTTAATAAAGGTATCAATTTTTCCCAAGATCTTTGAATGCTGTACATAATTTTCCTATCACTACTTCCTGTTTCTAGCTGTGTTTCTACACCATTTTTTGAGAATGTCCAATTTACCAGAAATGAGATTTGGTGTGGGATTGAATGCTGGGCCTTTCTTAACAGTCCTAGGAAATACAGATCTAGGTCAAGCTCTGGAGGCTAAGGATTTAGCTAATGACATCACAACAATGTCATCAGCTGTCTGGATGTCACCAACCTTGCTTTAAGTCTCAATTTCTGTTTTCTTATTCATCACTCTCATTTGGAGTGAAGATAGTATACCATGGCCTTCATGTGTTAATGTACAGTTGTAGGTTAGACTTGATTTATTAACTGACTGTCTAGGTATCATGCTTGATCTGGCCTGAAAATATATCATGTGTTTAGATCTTTATCACAATCCCTCTCACCTTTATAGGTGTAACAAAGTATGGAGGGTAAGCTGATTGGAAAGAAAAAAAGAATATCTTTTTAATTAAATAGAAGACCCAGATCCCAGACAGGATGAACTGCTTGAAAGAAACAGAGGAAGGTGGATAAATTAAGTAATGAATAATTTTATCGCACGCATTTAATCATCAAGATGCAGCCTAAATTTTAGGGTTGTGTTTGATATGCCTCGAAGACCATTAGTTTTCCATTCTACCTCAGGCCACCATATTTTTCCAATTCCTTCCTTTTCTTTTCCCTATTTTTCTCCTAAAATGCTTTCCCTAAAATATTATTGCCATGCAGCGCCAACTGCCTGATCCCGTCTGGTCTTAACTCTGCAAGTCATTTACTTCCCTCCACATTTCTCTATCTGACAAGTAATTAAAAGATTCATTATAAAAATACATATGGCATAACATGGAATTCAAATTTGCTCTTGAAACTGTCTTCCTGGGAGATGACAAAGGAGTATAGGCTATTTCACACTGACACAGATAGGTCACAGATTTTGCAAGAGTCTTGTTTTAATTTCTGCCTAACTCTATACCATAAACATCAGATTTAAATTACACATGGCCAAAGTATGAAGACAGAAAAATAGTTTTCACTGCTTACTATGATGTGAAACGACAGACACAAAAAATTATTACATGTTTACCTGGAGTCCATTATCCTTTTCCTTATTTTTAATCCAGCTTTTTCCTTGACCTTGTGGATCAATCAGCAAAGGGTATCTAGATGCTTTGGTGACAATTATGCCATTTTGAATTGAAAGGTCATCATTTGGAAGACCCTGGAGGTTCCATTCACCCACTGTAGCATTGTCAACAAGCATACCTGTAAGGTTCAGGTCCTAATAGAATATATGCAATTACAGAGTTAATACCAGTCGAACCAATTATATGAAAATGTTTGATGGAAGACTTTTTCTTATTATTCTGATTATAATAATCAGAATATATCTATTCTAGTGATAGAATGCATTTAGTAGTTTTCATTTACTTTTCCTCTCTTTAAAGTTCAGTGCATAAATCATTTAAGTTGGGCAATAATGATAGTGAAATCTGTTGAGGCTTTGATGTCTATCAAAGAGTCCTGGGGAAACTCTGCATACAGTTCAATATCTAATGACAAACTGAATTTGTTATTGGCAAACTCCTTTCTTACTAGATCAAGATGAAGGGTTGTTTTAGTCACATGAGCTTCCTCCTACTGTAAAGTTGTAAAGTGCCCTCCAAGTACATACATGAATACAAGACGGACTAGATGACCTTTAAAGGTCCCTTCCAACCTAACACAGTCTGTGACTCTGTGATTCTAAGATGGCTTGTGAAAGACTCAGAGGAGAAAGACAAGATATGCTATGGATCAGTAACCATGAACTATCATGAAAAGTTGTGTTGCTATGGTCAGAACTCTTCACAGCTCATATTTCCTCCCAAAAAGTCTGATTTGCACACATTGACTAACCTGGTTTTTTATTTGCAATGAACAGCAACTGGCCTCTCAAGAATGTGTATGTGAAGGAAACAGTGCTTAAAATCACAAACCAAGCTCTCCAAATTAGAAAAGTAGCTAAAAAGAAAAGCCTTTAACTCCTACAAAAATCACATAATTCAGCATCTGAAACTTAAAGTAAAATTTCAAATACTGTGAGATTTGTGATACAACCACGAGAGTTAGTGATAGGAACATTTGCAAGACTCAAAAGCTTTTTACTCTTTTGATTTTTTTACTACTCTGATTATTGAAGAATCTGAATGAAGCAACACAAACCATTCTCAGAGACAGAGAAACTTTAAGAATCCAGTTTCCATTTGTGAAAAGGACAGTAAAGCATTTAAGAACCAAAATTTCCAGCAACTGGAACCTAAAACCATATTTAGCTCCTCAAACAGATGAGTAGGGGCTAAACAGCTTTGACTTTTTTCTTACTGCAGCAGAAGTATCAGTCACTCTTCAACTCCGAAACTCAGCTAATTTAAGTGTCTAACTACACTGATAGATAGCTAATTTTAAACAGCTTTCTTAAAATTGTTATGCCTAAATGACTCATACACCCACTGCCAGTTAGTCTCTGACAAAGTAAGGCAGATGTCAAGCCTTTTGCTTGAACTGCAAAGCTGCTCTCTTTCCTGTGGTGTGAAGTACCAAGAGAAGCCCATATGCTGTCTTTTGTGATTGCTTAATTCACTGGAAAAAAATAAAACTCTCTTCTGCATGCTATCATTGAAATCACAGTCTTGTCTTTAACAGCAACCACCTAAACAGAATGCTGATTATGGTATGAAAGTTGTTAATTATTGCATTCTATGTCTAACCTGTCCATATTTAAAAAAAAAAAAAAAAAGCAACACAGAAACAAAAAGTATTCCTGAAATTTTCAAGGATGTAGCTGAGTAGTAACACGGTCAGAACATCTTCATAGAGGCAGAAGTATAGTTGTTTGTACCTTGCTTTCTGAAGACATTATACATCCAAGTTCTTATCCTTAAATGGTAAGAATCTTGACAGATATTCCCCAAAGTAAGTAGCTTTGTAAGAACATTTGTACACTGAATTCAAGAAAGAGCCTCCCTGGGATGAATGAATGTAGGATAACTCCCATACCACACTAGTAAAGAATCTTGCCTGAGACTGCATTGCTACTGGTACTTTATTAATAAAACCATCTTGGCCTTATGCATTACTTATCATCAGGAGCTTTCAAAGAGCTTTGCCAGGCACGTCAGAATCATTCATCATTGTAAGTCATAGCACACATTGGGCTGGAATGTGGGGTTCACTCTGTCAGGTCAAGGTTAATCACTATTATGAGAAGCATTATGCACCACCTTATGTTAAAAAAAAACCACCAAAGATTTACAAGTAATTTCTATGGGATGAACAGCATGACAAACCTCTCGTGGCAAAGAGGTCTCCCTAATACAGGTTTTAAGTGTCAATACCTCAAGAACCTGAAAAGAAGATGCAGCAGGGATACTAATTTACCTTCAGCTGTTCCACAATGGTATAACCATGGCTGTACAGAGGTTGCTCACCTGCTCCCAGCAGAGCAGCCCCTGGTCTGTGAAAGACTTTGACAGCTGAGGACAGGAGCTAAGCTGAGAGTGAGAGCCTCCCCTACCTTTCTCCAATCTTTACTGCTGGAGAAAATGTACACAGGTATTCACAACATGGAAGGCAACATGGACAGATTACTCAGAAATACAGTATTGACTATTGTGGCCAAAATTCTGCCTTCAGCATGAAAACATATTCCAGGTGCAAGGAAGAATATTAGACAGACCTCCTAAAATTCACAGACTGGGAAGAAGGCTGCTGCTGGCCACAAGCAAAGCCTGTACAGCAGAACAGCTGCCAGGTCTGGCACTCACAAGGCAGAGAGCGGCAAAAGGAAAGAACAAGATCCAGGTGAAGGAGCCTGCCCTGTATCATAGTCCCAGCAGCATTCAGGTTGTAGTATATGATGTGGCAAAGAACTGCAGCTATATGAAGCGACTGTAGCTTTGCTGCGTTTTAGGCCACCTCTGCCCACAAAAACAGGCCAATTAGGGAGAAGCTGTAATGACAGACTCACTGAGAACAGCCTCACTGGTGACAAATACATGGGTTTGAGAGCTTAGACTGGAGTGAGCTCAAGTAGCCTAAGCCAAGCTTTACAAAACCCAGGTTTTAACTGCGTAATTTCAACAACACAATTCAAATTAAAACTAGACTAACGTACATAGCAGAGGGTATGACAGGAAGGTATCAACTGATAATACACAGAGGTGGAAAGGTGATATTTCCTGGTTTGAAATGTGCAGTATTCTTTTCTATAACTGGGTGTAAGAGTATTTTTATGTCAATCAAGATTTTACCAAGTTACACTAAGTTTAAAAGTGTGAAGTTTTAAAAAGTAAAAAGTTTTTAGTATCATTTTACAGACCATTTCTAGCAAATTAGAATGTTGTACTCACCTAACTCTAAATTAAAATAATGGACATTTTTATTCCTTGATTAGTTTGATGGGTTCAAAATTTAATATATTAAAGAACAGTACATTAAAGAATTTATTATGTAATATGTCAGAAATACAAAATATATGAAAAACCTTTCATTCAAATGCATGCTTTATATCCTAGATTTTCAGTTCACAGTGAAAAGCGGGTATCTAGAGAGACAGCAGATGTTTAGTGACAGCACATGAGGGTGCAGGTGGCAAAAGTGGAAATAAGGTAAATCTTGCTGAGTCCCTGGAGGTTGGTTGGGGCACAATTCCCACCCAACCCAAAAGCCACAGACCAATCTCCCCACCTCTGTGACATTCTGTGGGACTAACTAGGGAGTTGCTGCTTCATAGACTGCCCGAAAAACTATAGGGACACAGCAATGCCAGTTGTGGGGTGGCATTCTCAACCACATAGTCACAAATTATTCCTTGTAAGGGGGTAACTTAAAACATTGAGGGAGACAGAAGCAGCTGGTGCTTTCATCAATATAGATATTTTCCAGTAAATGGTCAATGTGGCTGATTCGCTTGACTCTGTGACTGAAATTATGGACACAACATGGCATTTGGAAAAAAACCCATAAACTTATGGGGAAAAACTGTGACTACCTCATGGAACCTCTTATGATAAGGTAAATCTGTTCTAAGCTGGTAAATTTTACTTCACTTCCCCTATTATGCAATTTCGTCCCAGGGCAGCTGACCTCTGAGAGCATCTCGCTCTCTCAGATTTGCCAGAGCGATCTCCTATGTATCAATCTTGCAATGCCTGACACTATAAAGAGGATCTTAGAACATGGGTTTTTGGAAGCTCAGTTGTCAACTGTTCAGATTTTTTATTTAGTAAAAAAATTAATGGAATAGGACAGCCTGTAAATAACCTTCTGATCGTGTATTTTTCTGGAACATAATGCTCTGAACATCATTTTCTGCAAGGCAAAAAGTAAGGTCAGGATAGAGGATGAACACTTACATTACTGTAAGGGATCCTGCAGTTGTCCATCTCTTTCTTCCACAACTGGAGCAGCAAATTCCTGTACTCCTGATTGAAAGGTCCAGAGTAAGAGAGAAATCCAGTGGCCAGAAGAACATTCCCCACTAAGTTAATAATTTGATTTTGAAAGTTTTTGCTGCTTGCTGTCCAACGGAGCTGTATGTGAAATATTATTAAAATGTTAGGTTAGATCTTCATATTAAGTTCTGCTTTAGGAATTTATCTCTTTCTGCTAAATAACATTCTTCGAACCAGGAGTATTTTGGGCTTTAAATCATTCTTTGAAGAAGTAGAAGTTTGATTGGAAGAGATGGGAACCATCTGACCAAGTGGGGACAAAAACATCTTCACCAACAAGCTGGCCAAACTAGTAAGTGCTCTAAAGAAGGAAGAGTGTGGGAGGGTGAGGATGACCAACAATCATGTGAGAAAGTGGAGGACAAGGCTGGCAAACAAGCTATGTGAAATGATATAAACATTAGGGACCTTAAAATCCACAAAACATGGCTAATGGAGGACCATCCCAAGCATAACCACATAAACAAAGTGCCTACCAGACAGAACAATGAGGACAGCTTTCATACAGTTTTGCAAAATAGAATCCTAGAGTGGTTTGGGTTGGAAGGGACCTTCTAGTTCCAATCCCCTGCCATGGGCAGGGACACCCTCCACTAGACCATGTTGCCCAAAGCCCCATCCAACCTGGCCTTGAACCCCGCCAGGGAGGGGACAGCCACAGCTTCTCTGGGCAGCCTGTGCCAGGGCCTCACCACCCTCACAGGGAAGAATTTCTTCCCTATATCGTAAGCATCCTGAGAAATTAGCACAGTTGGACCCATCTCTGAAGTGCTTGTACACTCATGTGCACAGCATGGAGAACAAACAAGGATTTAGAGGTCTGCATATGGTTGCAAAATCATGATCTCATGGGGATCATGGGGACATAGAGGTAAGAAGTGTATACAGGCTTGTAAGGAAGGACAGGCTGTGAAGGTGGGGAAGGCAGTTTTACATGAGAGAGCAGGTGGAATGCATGGAGCTCCCCATGGTCCCCCCAGGGTTCTGTCTTGGGACTGGTGCTCTTTAACATCTTTATCAATGACATCGATGATGGAATTGAGTGCACCCTCAGCAAGTTTGAGGATGACACCAAGCTGAGTGGTGTGGTCAACACCCTAGAAGGAAAGGAAGCCATCCAGAGGGATCTTGACAGGCTGGAAAGATGGGCCCAGGGGAACCTAATGAGGTTCAACACTGCCCAGTGTAAGGTGTTGCACTTGGGCAGGAAGAATCCCAGACATAGATACAGACTAGGAGAAGAGCTTCTTGAGAGTAGCCCTGCTGAGAAGGACTTGGGGATTGTGGTGGATGAGAAACTTCACATGAGCCAGCAGTGTGCTCTTGCAGCTCGCAAGGCCAATGGGATCCTGGGCTCCATTAGAAGAGGGGTGGCCAGCAGGGACAGGGAGGTGATTGTCCCTCTCTACTCTGCCCTCGTGAGGCCCCATCTGGAGTACTGTGTCCAGATCTGGGGCCCCCAATACAAGAAAGATGTGGAACTGTTGGAGAGGGTTCAGAGGAGGGCCACAAGGATGATTAGAGGGCTGGAGCACCTGCCCTACAAAGAAAGGCTGAGGGAGCTGGTCTTGTTCAGCCTGGAGAAGAGAAGGCTGTGGGGGGACCTCATTGCAGCCTTCCAGTACCTGAAGGGAGCTTATAAGCAGGAGGGGATTCAACTTTTTAAAAGGGCAGATAATGGCAGGACTCGGGGGAATGGATTAAAACTAAAGGAGAGAAGGTTTAGACTAGATATTAGGGGGAAGTTTTTTCCAGAAAGAGTGGTGAGGTGCTGGAACAGGCTGCCCAGAGAAGTAGTGGATGCCCCGTCCCTGGAAGTGTTCAAGGCCAGGTTGGATGGGGCCCTGGGCAACCTTGTGTAGATCCAGGCCTGGAGGTTGGTGGCCCTGCCTGTGGCAGGGGGGTTGGAGCTCTATGATCCTTGGGGTCCCTTCCAACCCAGACCATTCTATGATTCTATGATTCTATGTGAGACTTTGCAAGGGACAATGAGCAACTTGAGAAGTTGTTGGTTAGGATTAGAGGGCAGAGCAGCATGGGTGATGCTGTGTGTCCCCGTTACAGACAATGTGATCAGGAAGAAGTAGATGAGGCCTTTTTCAGACAATGGGAAGAAATCATGCATTCACAGACCCTGGTCTACACAAGGGGCTTTAAGCACCTTTCTGGAGGGACAGCACAGCATGACACCAGCAATCCAGGAGTGCACTGACAAAAAATTATTAGCACAAGTGACTGAGATCTAATAAGGGAAGGTTTGCTGAACCTCAGACTTACAAAAAAGAAATAACTGCTCAGGGATGTAAAGGTCGGGGGAAGCCTTGGCTGACAGACTTGAGACTGTTTAGCCTTTAGAACAGATGGCTGTCAGAATTTGATCAATGTGCACAAATACCTGACAGAACAGTGGGAAGATGATGGTGTCAGATTCTTCTCAGTGGTACCCAGTGAAAGGACAAGGAGCAATTGGCACAAATTGCACTACATGAAATTCCAACTAAACACAAAACACTGTTTTACAGTGAGAATGCTCAAAGACTGGAATAGGTTGCGAAGACATGTTGTGGAGTCTCCACCTTTTGACATATTCAAGCCCAACTGGAAAATGACCTTGAGCAACCTGGACTATTTGACCTTGCTTTGAGCAGGGGAGGTTGGGTTAGATGATCTCTAGAGGCCTCTTCCAATCTCAATTATTCAATGATTCTGTGATTATCTGAATATTATTTTTGAGTTTTCCTTATTCCTTTCTCTCCAGCTTTATGTTTCCTTCCAATCACTCTGCATGTAGTCTTGGTCAGGACTTAGTGGTTTTAAATTTATAAAACACATGTTTAACCAGTGTCAGTTTTGTCCAAGGCTCCAAGTGCCACATATAGTCTTTCAACTTTTTGTCTGAATTTTCAAAAGTAAAATGGAATAACAGCTCTTACAAGACCTCATAGCATAAGGCTTCAGAAAATCCACAATAAAGCATTTTAAATTCCTATTTTGGTGTTGTTCTTAAATTCAGAAATTCACTGAAAAATATGATAAAGCATCTAACATTTTTAATGCTATATTTTGCAGTACAACTATGTAAACAAACGCTGAAGTCCTGGCATCAGAGAACACGATGGCTGAAATCAAAGCTCTCATCAATTTTGACTCTGTATGTAATCAACCAAGGAATTATCAAAGCAAATAATCAGATGAGAAAAAAAAAAAAAAAAAAAAGTATCCTGCTTCCTCTGGAAACCTGAGAGCTGAAGCCAGAAAAATCTGCATAGGAAAGGTAAATTTCAAGCTCAGTGCAAAGGATAACGATTAGACCATAATTCTGTAAAAGGCTCCAGCAGAAATCTGAACTTCAAATATATTTCAGGAAATTAGTCAAGCTTCAAATTCCTATTCTTATATAAATGGTGAGAATAAGAAGGTAATCCTTCTTATAAATATTTTAGGGCAATTATTTAGGTTAAGCCTAATTCCTCTTCTTACTAAAGCTAAAAGGAATTTGGCTCCTTGGCTTCAAATCTGAACTTTATCCCAATACAAGCCATATGATATGGCATAAATCTTCATACAGAAGAATTACATTAAGACAAGCAATTGTTTTACTTTGTTAGATACATTAAATTCAAGCAGAAAAACATACATTTGGCTAAAATAGAGTATCATATGATACAAGTCACCATGCCTTGAATTTCTTGAGCACTACTAATAACCATCATGAAGTATTCTCAAAACTGAGCACCTACTTTGAGCTGAATATCTACTCATATGTGCTAGTGCACCTACTCATATGTGCTAGTACCTTTTCTCCACCTAATCCTTCAATCAGAGCTGTGGCATTGTTCATCTTTCTTCTGCATGCCTCAGCATCATCAAGTAAGGCCTGCTTCTCTTTCATAGCAGTATCATACATGGCTTGAACTCGATCCAGTTCCATTTGTTTCTCATCCAGCTGAATTTGTGCATTATTCAGCTCCATTTGGGCAGCTGCAAGTCTTCCCTCTTGCAAGGCTAAATTTGCCTACAAACATTTAAAAGTAAAGAGCAGTTAATACCTATTATTTGTCAAGAGCAAATTACATTCATTTTATGGCACACATATTGTACTGTATTGGGTACTTAATAAAATCATAGATTTTGAAGATGGCAGCAGGGTTCTTTTCCTTTTTTCACTTTTCAACTGAAAAACTGGAACACAAGCATAATATTGAAGTTATTTGATGCAATGTGAAAATGCTTTAATAATATTTTCAGAATGATCTATTGATCACACAATGATCAATGATTCGAAATCACAATACACATGAAATGGTCTTATACTAGATATATGAGGCAACAAAAATTCTTCTGTGACATATTCCTAGCAGAAAAGAAAATTAAGATTGTCTTCATGGTTTATAAAACAACAAGAATGATAACTAAACTACTCTTCTCTCTTTTCCCATCAATTGCTTCTACAATAAAAATTCAGCAAACGCATTTTTTCTTTCTCTGGAAACTAAGACTGTAGAAACTTTTCCCACATCTCTATAGAAATTTGAATGATGAGTTGCCAGTCATTTAAATCTGGCCTCTTAACTTGTGTATTCCTAACAAGGGAAAAAAAAAAGTATTCTGTGAATTCAGAATGTGTTTCCAAAGACGTCTGCAAAGGATTAGAGACTGACAAAGTTCTTAGGAAATTCACACTTACAGATAAAGGTTACTTCCATTTACTCTGAATATTTAAAAGACTTGTTTAAATATCATGTATCTTATTTCTGTTTTTTCTGCTGTAAGAGTTATGAAGATGGAAACCAAGAATCTGTAAAACCTGCCTTATTACAAATACAAAACTTGACACATTACATCACACCAGGAGAGTAACAGTACAAGAAATCTCTGGGATGACTCTTAGGAAACAGTATAACCATGGGCTGGGTTTTTACATTAGATCTTGACTAAAAATAGAGTTAATTCTTATCCAAACATCCTAAAGTCAGCATGTTTTGATATCTAGGCATGATAAAAAAAACGCAACATGAAATCTGGCAGATTTCAAAATCCCTGTGAGTAGGGAATGAGAGAAGTATATATGTCCTAATCAAGAAAGTGGTACCGCTTTGCGAGTTACACATCTAGAGAATAGCACTGTCAGCAAAAAAATTCATTTACTGTAGCTGCTGTGTCTGTTGACAGATCCTAGAGATAAACAAATATTTTATAATGGAGATAAGCCAGCAAAACGGCTGCTCATAAAATTTCCATCATGGAAGAATGCAGAAATATTTTTACTCCACTGTTTATCAAAGAACACATTAAACAGCATCTCCTAGAAATAAACACTGTTAAATCAGTGAGTCTTGTTAAGACCCAGCTTAGCAGATTTCAGAACCACTGCCATTATTTTTTAGTGAATCTTGGACTACCAGGAAAAGTCTAAACAGTAAATGAGTTTTGAATAGGTGATATAGTGCTACTGTGACTGCGCTAGAGGAGGGCTGAGGAGGGTGAGGTAAGAGAGAGAGTACAGGGCTCTTTCTGGATCTTAATAAAAAAGGCATGACGAGAAATGGTTTCATAAGGTAACTGTTTTTAAAATACCTGTAAGAAGAAGAGGAAAATAGTGTGTAAATCTTCCATCTCTTCAGATGCTGGGCACCTCACATTCATGCAGCCTCAGACACAGCCTGGGTAGATTTTTTCCATGGTAAGCTGTGCAGAGCAGATCCTGTTCCTGGCAAGAAGTCTCTCTTTTGGTCACACCAAGCTATTAAAAACTCCTCTTATTATTCTGTCTTATTAAAGCAGGTACCTTATTAAGCCATCTGTTGTCAGGCCTTTCTTACTGAGATGCAGAAGGAGCAAAGCACCCTCTTACCCTTAAACTCTGTGAGGACTCTCACCCCCAGCTGACAAATCGTGGGGTTAAAGAAAGAACAAGATCCTTGGAGAGTGGGGAAGAACAGCCTAGGCAGAACAGCTGGAACAACAGAGAACTTACACCTGGCTGTGCGGATTCATATTTCAACTCAATATTTATCACAGCAGGAAGTTAATCTCAATGGAAAAGAATGGCCACGTGAACTCCCAATACGTACGAACAATGATGCCTTGTAAATACGAAAAACAGACCTCTGTGCAGCAATAAACTACTCAGAAAGGTGAAAAAGACTGATAAAACAGAATTCTCTCTTCTTAAAATCTCTTAAGAGGCTACCAGCTTTGAAGATGTAAGGACACTAAAAAATACTTCACACAAGCACAAAGAAAAAAAATATTGTATACTAATATGAAAAAATCCCCAGAAATTATTTACACAAGACTTCAAGGGATCTCTAGAAGATGACTTAATAAATTGTTTTACAGACAATTTAACAATTTTTTTCAAACAATTTTAAGGTAATCATAATAAAAAAGTAATACATTTTGATATTAGTTTGATTCTGGCTGCTTAATCATACGTGATGAATAACAGTTAGTTGTGAAAGAATGACTGCTGCCATACCAGGATGACCAACCTATGTGATTCCCAAAGGCAGAAAGACTACTAGTTTCAGATTACCCGATGAAATCACCCGTATTTGCTCTCTCCCTGCCTTTCTTTCCATCTCCATGTTTCAAAATTACATAGGTACAGACACTGCTTTTGTGTTAACATCACTGGCAGGTTGGCTGGCAGCTTCCTGTGCATAGCTTTGCCATGAGATCAGGAGGCAAGTTCTGCTGCCAAGGAGAATCTTCTGCACAAGAAGGCTGTTACAGTCACAAGCAGCTTCATACAAAAATTTCCAGCCAATTTCAAGCAGGAAGGAAAAGTGTCTCCCAACCACAGAGAACCAGTGTGGCCTTTCTAATTTTAGTGGCATTGCTATGTGAACAAGATTCACACCCTTCATTTCATCCCTCTGAGTCACGCAGCAAAGCACAGATTCACAATTTGTTCCAGTTGGATGCAGCGTGAAAGCCTGAATAAATGGATATTATGTGAATGAATCACGAGGATTTGAGACATGAGATCCACTTATCTGCGCTACCGGAGCGGGGGGGTGGGGGGCCTACACTAGAACTCGCCCGGGCTTGTGCGAGAGCAGCAGCTTCAGCCTTGTCCTGCTTCGGGCATTGTGGGGAACCACACAGACAATCCTCTCAACATCCGCTCCAGCCAGAGCCTCTACCTGCTCTCTGCATCTGTCTGCATGGGGCAGGTGCGGAGACAGTACCTGTGCCAACCAGGGCTACAGACTGAACTGTTAAGAAGCTAGTCTGCTTTCTTCTGAGATGCCCTCAGAGAGGACTTCCCCGCAGGAGGTGAGATGATCCTGCCCCTTTCAGCCTTTTTGCACTCCACATAAAATGACAAATAAACACCTAATTACAGTCCACAGCCATACTGTTAAATTAAACATGCCCAGGACCTTTCTCTGGCACTGAGGGTAGCTAGCATAAAACAGCTCACATTAAACTCTCCCAGCCTCTAAACCAATACAGCTCCATGCAAACAGCCTCATGGAAATGGTGCTTGGACTAAACTAGTTTCTGAAAGGTGCCCAGAGATTGCTTAGGAAATGCTGTGTAGCCAAGACCAAATTCACACTAGGGATCAACGCAGATGATCACTTTCCAAGGTCTAGAAAAATTCCCTAGTACTGTCCAATTTATTAGTATCACGTAGCCATAAGTTTCTCATTGACTCATTGCTAAATCAATTCTGCAAAGCACCAAGTATATCTGGCCTTGATCCAAAGAGGAAAAAGAAAAGTATTTTTTTCTGATAAAAAAATAACCCTCACACCATTTCGTGCTATCACCAGTCTTGAATGGAATGCCCAGACTAATCCCAGACCACGCTGAGGAACAGCTATTGCTAGGTAAATTCAGGAAACATTACTAAATGTAGAGGAACCCATAAGAAAAAAATACCCCTAGATGCAACTTTAGAGTTCACCACAGGTAAAGAAGATTTGGAGCTTTCCTAGCATTTCTCTTGTTTCAGGAATTTTGGCTTTCCAAGTCCATGATTCTTACAGTCCATTGAGCACTCACTACTGCTGGACCAGGCCAGAAGGCTTCTTGCACTTGGACACTATCACTCTGCTCACGAGCTTTTGTGGATGTGTTGGGCGGCCACTTTTGCCTTTCATTTCAGTCCTGTCCTGGGCACATGGCATTTGACTAACAACTCTTCATGGATGTCCTATCACAAGCTGCCCCTGTCCCAGATCACTGTAGATTTTTCACATAGACACTATTGGTTTTATACCAACATTCTCAGGGCCTCCATATCACAAGAAGTTTGGATTCATTGCTATTTAGGGAAGTGTTCTGAGAGAGGTAAGCACATACAAGGTTTTTGCAGACATTGCAAAATGAATGTTTTCACCAATCTAAAAATAATTAAACATATACATATATGCAGATGTACACATGCAAACAGATCACACATAGTGGCATTAATAAAATCTTGGCCTCAATTTCTTTGCTATCTCTGACCATTCTTTGAGATTAAAGCAATCTTTGAAAGGCACAGAGGTCATGCCTCTTATCTGCTTTTCACAGCCTCTACTAGCTACAGAAAGATTCTCCATTTTTTCCATTCAGTTATATGTCCTGACTTCAATCTGTCTTGTTAGGTGGATCTAATCCTCCCCTTCAGCCCCCAGAGTATATACTTTGCTTCCACAGTTATTGTGGGCCTTGAATTCAGGCTCGAATTATTGTTTTCCTGCCCAGTGGGCATCACCTTGACAAGGGCACACTTATTTAAATGGATGACCATCAAATTTTGACACTCCTTGGCTGTTACATCTTTCTCAGGTGCAAGATTTCCTCTTAGTGCCTGCTGTGGCTTTTAGTTCAGCATGGAGACAAGTGAAAGCAGAAAAGGAAATAAAGTCTTGTATTTAAGACGGAGTTTGGCAGGGAGACTCCTCAATATCAAACAGAATTTATAAACTTTAGACAAACTTCCCTTGATCATCATAACAGCCTAAGGAGAATTTAATTAAAAGCACTGGAGACATTTCTAAGGGAAATTATACCCCTATACACAGCTTTTTAATTGGAGGCTAACGGAATCACAGCAAAAGCCAGGGCTTCTTCATTCTGTTGCTATATTCTTCAACTAATGGATAAATAGCAGATGGTGTTTCAGAATTATCAGGTTAACCCAGCAGACTTGTTTACTAGGTAACAAGCTAGAGAGGAATGGCTCAGGATTGTGCTGAAGGTTTATAGGAAAGAAGCACACACACAGTGACCACTATATGATAGGCAGCTATGCAGTATTGTCTTTGCAGGCAACATTTGGTTATAGTTTCTACATTTGGTTCTAATTAATGACCCTTAGGCTGCAGGCAACATATCTTAAAAATGAAGGTATCCATTTCTAGGAATTAGTTAATTTTTGCACACTGTATTTACTAAAATATAAATCACTATTAATTAGTTTTCACAAGTTGTCACTTTTAAGATAAATGAGGCACCAAGTCTCAGTTAAGATGCAATTTAAAAATATATGAGATGGATTTTGCAGGTGTTGAAGGGGGGTTATCTCCTAGAACAGCAGTAAGCATAAAGCAGCTTGATTAATTCATTCAGTAAACTTGCTTTTAGCACTGAATCATTTAGCCTGTGCTATTAGTTTGCGCAATTTAATTGTACATTTATTTTCAGTTATTTTCTTAGCATCACTCTAGTGCTTCCTGCAATATCTCCCACACATTTTAAACATGTCCTCCCTCTGTCATCTTTGTTTTTTAAATATTTGTGACTGTTACTATACCTAATAGGAACCAATTTGCTAAGAAACGCACGTTTCTGCAGTGTGACAAGAATGTAAATGCTTGAATACAAAATTAAATTTAGAGATAATATTAAATTATATATGAAAATAAAAACTGCAAAAGCACTTCTGTAGCTTTCATAGTTGCATCTGCATACAAAGCCACTATTTCCCTAGGTCTTCCTTTCTTTTATAGCTCTCAATAGCCACATTTCAAATTCTGTTTTCATTAGTGCACATCACAGAATTTGAAAAGGCAATTGCTACTTATATATCACAGAAATATAGTCTTCTCTATCAGTTACTTCAATCAAAAATATCATGCTTTTAACAAATTTGAATTAGATCTGTCTGGATATACTGAAAGAATATGCTGTCTTTTAAATATACCATTGATACAGTGGGGCTTATACAATAGGAGACTGCACATAGGTACAGTGGAAGCATAACCAATTGAATGTATTTCTTCAGAAAAGAGCCATAAATCCCCTGTAGAAGCAATGATATAATATCACTATATAAATATTCAAAGTCTCTTTTTTTTTCAATGAGCTCATAAATGAAACATATCCAAGACAATAAAGTCATCTGTGGGCATGGAGACAATGGTAGCTGATCCCTTTCTACTGTAGTTCAATGTTACAACACAGTTCTATGCCAGGTGACTACTTACTCATATATACACTCACATACACGGTTTGACACTCCAAAGTTTTCTTAGAGAGATGAATTGCAGCTAAATTCAATAAAGAATACTTCCATGCCAGGAACAGTCTCTCCTCTCCCAGATTCCACCAAGACCACAATGAGACCAGTAAGACTGAGTTTTCTTGAAACCATGACAGGAACCAAGTCTGAGAGCAGAGACAGTATCCGTATCTCCCACTCGCAGATAGCCAGGCTCTATAAACATGAGCCGGCAGTGTGCGCTAGCAGCTCAGGAGGCCAACCATGTCCTGGGCTGCATCAAGAACAGCGTGGCCAGCAGGTCAAGGGAGGTGATTCTGCCACCTCTACTCTGCTCTTGTGAGACCCCACTGGGAGTACTGTGTCCAGCTCTGGGGTCCCCACTACAGGAAAGACGTAGAGCTGTTGGAGTGAGTCTAGTGGAGGGCCACAAAGATCATCAAGGGGCTGGAGCACCCATCCTATGAAGACAGGCTGTGAGAGTCGGGTCTGTTCAATCTGGAGAAGAGAAGGCTCCAGGGAGACCTAATTACAGCTTCCCAAGACTTAAAAGGGGTCCTACGGGAAAGTGGGAGAGGGTCTGTTGACCAGGGAGTGTAGTGACAGAACAAGGGGTAATGGCTTCAAGCTGAAAAAGGGTAGGTTTGGGTTAGACATTAGGAAGAAATTCTTTAGTATGAGGGTGGTGAAGCCCTGGCACAGGTTTCCCAGAATGGTTGTGGAAGTCCCATCCCTGGAGGTGTTTAAGGCCAGGTTACATAGGGCTTTGGACAACCTGGCCTACTGAAGTACCCCTGATCATGGCAGGGGGGTTGGAACTAGGTGATCTTTGAGGTTCTTTCCAACCCAAAGCATTCTATGATTCTATTAAGAACCTGTGCACTAAAGGGTCCCACTGAAAACTGACTGTTCATACAAGTAACCACTGCACCACAGGGTAGCCGTATAAGGGGTAAAAGTTGCCAGGACATATTTAAATTCTGTATGCTTGACTTCACAACTGGATGTGAAGAAACAAGAATCTCTTGTAACTTGCAAACGTTTTTAGCCAAAATAACATGACTTTTTATTTTTCCATTCAGCTATTATGCCTCAGAGGGGAAAAAAAAAAAAGAGTAAAAAAAGTAAAAAAAGTAATATGAAATACCTTAAGGGGAAGAACTTCTTTATTAATACCATAGAAGTAAGCCATTGCTTGTGTCCATGAGCAAAGACCTGCCACATTTCCACAAACTTTTTTAGCAGTCTCAAGATTATAATCCTCCATATCCAAATATGGCTCTAAAAGCTCCACAGTTTCTCCTGTAATTGAGTCCTAGTCGTGGAAAAGAAAAAATATTTTATAATGGATTTTTGAATTAATTCTGCTTCAGAGAAACATCTTTCTTCTTAAAATCATGGTGCTACCACTTCTTACAGAAAACAACACTGTTGCCTCTCAGAAAGGACAGATTAGTTGGATTTTGTGAACTCAAGAGAAAATAACTCCTACTTCTATTCAAACAGATTGACTTGAGTTTGCATGGAATATCCCTATTTGACCCATAAGATTTACAGACATTACTTGTACTCATATCTCCATGACAACTTAAGCTGATCTAAGTTATTGCTGCTACAAGACTGTACCTTCTTTACTCTCCCCCTCAACTAGATGTTCTTCCCCCATCTTTAATACCATCACCAAAACAATGCTCAGTGAACTACTTTGGAAGCTAATATGACAGAAATCTAAGGAAACTAGAGATTAGTTTTCTTATAGGTGACTTCCCTGAACAGGCTCACCATGCCACCAGACAGACACCAGTGTGAACACACCTAAGGGAGTCAAACATGAAGCTGTAGGAAGGAAAAAGGTGAAACTGCATAGCATTGACTTCATTTCAGTGCAGCTAACCCTTGTCCTTAACTGTAAAAGCAATTTCTTTCAGCTGTTCACTTCATTATTCTAATCTCAGATTTTTCTCCCCTTCACAATCTGTTGAGAACATGAAAAGCCAGATCTTTGATGATGGTAGTTAATCTATAATTATATGTCAGAAGAAAATTGAATTCATCTCCTTAAGCGATGTTAGAGAGAAGAAGAGCTTATACAGGGCAACAATGGTTGCTTAACAATAGAGGCATTAAGAATCTTCCTTTTTTTGGCAATGTATTAATGCCTTTCTTTTAATGCATCTAAAAATCACCCTCCATTCATACTGTCAAGCAATACACCCTTTTCCTGCTTTTCTGCATAGCAGAAAAGGACCGTCTTGTACCTGTCGGATCCCTAGCTACTATAATAACAAAGACATTCATTATGTGATTCTGAAGATCAGCTCAAGTTTCCTCTAGAAGCATTTCCTAAAATGTAAAATAGTGCTGGACAAACATTTTGACTTTTTCATTCTCCTACTCAAAATTATGAGCTGCAAAGGTGAAAAAAAGACCCATCAGCGGTGGCCTAAATCTCTGCTCAAGAGCTTGAAAAATGTCATGCTTTTCCTTCTAAATAATGAATTTAAAGCCTGAGGAACTATTTAATCAACTAACCTTCCTTGCCTAAAAGAAATTTAGGAAAGAACAAAAATCTCACGGAGATGTAAGCAGTGCAGTCTACTCAGAACTCCAAACATGATGAGCTTTCTTTGCATGTATCTATATCTACACATTCAACCTTAGAAAAAAGAAATGAGGCAGGAGGACAGCATGAGAAGTACCTTATTGGGGACAGAAGTAGTCTAGTGTTCTTCACTGCATTCATCAGTATCATTTCCTGCAAGAATTCAGTCCCACAGAGGTTGTTCTGACTCCTCTGAGTAAAGTTAAATGTGTTGCAAACTACTAGCAGGAACACATGCACTATTAATAAGTGCCAAAACTGGAATCCTCATTAGAGAGAAGCTTCAGTAAGGAGTGCATAATTAGCTCCCATTATCTTTAAACTCATTTCCTCATTTTGTTTAGTGAAGATAACACTTGGAAAAGTGGCCAGATTGAGAGCCTCAGGAAGAGACAGTCTACAGAGACAGTGCAAGTTTCCACATGGTGCCTTATCATTATGGCTCACTGGGAGAAATGGCTTCTGGGGATAGTGAGAATCATGGTTTCGAGCCTCATCTGTGCAACAAAACCACTCTAGCAGCATAGAATAATCAGCAAAGTGCACATCTGAAGCAGAATAAAAAATCAGTGTGCAAATGAAAGAGCATCTTCTGCAATGTTGCAGAAAAGCCACATTTTGCCCAAGCCTGCTTGGTTTTCTGGATTTTGAAGTTCAGCCATGACTCCACCATTTCATACTCCAGCCTAGGTTTTTTTCTGGTCCAGCTACCTGTGACAACTTTCTTCTATTCCCTCTTTGCTTTAAATGGGACAAGGTTGTCTCCTGGTTTTGTTTTCTTTACAGTTGATACTAAGATTGTTGGTTCATTCTGCATGTCACTACTTTCCTAGTGAAAGAACCATGTCTAGTGAAAGGAACTGAAAGGTCCCAAATATCTCAGTATTTTTCCTGACAGGATGGTTATTTTCTTCTGTATTTCCTCCTAGCTCCCCACCAAACAATTCTGGCAATAGAGTTCTAGGCCGCCCTATATGTAAACAGGCATGATAGCCCTGGAGATTGTGAACCATCTGAAAAATCAACAGTGAGCTCTTTTAAGGCAAATTCCTCCTGAGAAGTAGGACCTGCCTGAATAAAGATAAAGCTGAATAAGCTTCTCAGGATTTGATCTAGTTCTTTGGATACTTCTCTCTGCCATCAAAACTGTGTGGCCCAGAAGAGAGATCACTGAAATAATAAACCAAGAAAATGGATAGAAGTAGTCATAAAAGTACCTACAACTACAGGTACACAAAAGCCTCATCTGTTTCAAACTATGTTTGAAGGTAGCAGACACTTTCAAATGATCCCTAAAGATAGAGGAGTAATGCCACAATTAACTACTTACCTTCTGGAAAGTAAGCAACATGCTAAGAAATCCTGAGTTATTCATTAATTTCAGAGCCTCGGTCCATGAGGGTTTCACACACGGGCGTTCTTGGTCAAGAGTTACTGAGTCTATTTTTCTTTGGAATAAAAGCAGGACACAATCCATAATTCGCATTATCAAGTGAGGAGGTTTACCTAGTTTGCGAACAGTTGCAATGTCTGAAGGTTTTATTGTCTGAAAAATTAAGAAAGAAAATAAACCATTTATTTAAGCAATCACTTGATGGTAGAGAAAGATGGTTTTTGGGAGGGAGGGCTGTGTATGTAATGCAGTTTCTGTCATTTCGCAGGTCACCCAGGAGCAGTACTGCAGAAGATCCTTAAAGGTAGTAGCACTTAATGACTGAACTGCTTGAGACTTAATGACTTATTGAGACTTAATGACTTATTACTTGAGAGTACAGGAGGTACTACTCATGTTACCTCTCCACTGCCTCAGTCTTCTACAATGATTAACAGGTCAAGGCCAGGCCTTTCAGCATTTTTTTTATCCAATCAGAAGCATAAGCCACATTACTACAAACAGGAATCATTAACAACATGCATGTTCAGAATCCTTAATTCTGACCTGCAGGGCTGCTTCTGCTTCTTCCAGTGCAGGTCGTGCAGCTTCAAGTTTCTCTTCTGCTGCTGCTTTATCAATGGCAATGTCATCCACGATGGCCTGAGCCTTGTCTTTTACCTTTTGCACCCGCATTTTCACCTTTTCGGCGGCTTGGGCTTTCATAGTTACTTCCAATAAAACTTCATCAGCTTTTTTTGAAGCTACAGCCAAATCTTTCTCCTTCATCACCAACTCTTTGGAGAGATGATTTACTGAAACCTCAGCTTCCATCAGTTTTGCAAGACCTGTGTTGAACAAATTCCATTTTAGCAATAGGAAGTCCTATTGAGAGAGAAACCTCAGTGAAGCAATCTGGATACTTAATATAAAGCACTCAGATTCATGTTTAGGAACTCCAGTGAGTGATCCCATTTGTTGAACACCAAAATTAAGCAGAGGTAATGTTCATTTGCTATTTAAAGATTTTACTACTTTTTTTTTTTTTAATGGGTAAGAATCTTCAGAATCTGTCACTTGATCACTAGTTTATACTCTTATATATGAGGTACACTAAGTATGAAACACACACAATGAAGTGTCAGTGTTGTGAGCAGCACTCTTAAGAAGTAGGTGTGCAATTTCAGAACTCCATGAGTCCGTAAGGAGTACCAGCACATACTCTCTGTACAAAACAAAGAGGAGGAACATGGCATCCTGAGCGATCCAAGTAAACACACAAGGATCCTAGGCTGAGCCTCTCAGTTCCACATTACATGAACATCCAAATAAGACAGGGTACACGAAATTAAACATTCTTGAGCAATGCTATGCTCCAACCTTTTAATCAAAAGATGAAAACATCACCTAGAAAAGCTCTAAGAATCCTTATATACAAATGCATGCATCTAAATGTAAATGCATCATGTAAATCTTTCTAACCCTCAAAAAACCCCACATATGTTCCTTACAGGCACTCATCCACCCTATGTCTATGGAGATAGGTGTACATAGCTGAGTTCTGCAGCTGACAACATTCACCTCTAAACAGCATTCAGTTTTAGAGACTACTGTGTGTGCCCTTGTGCACTGATATATTATGGAAATTTTACATGACATACAGAATCATACAATCACAGACTGGTTCGGGTTGGAAGGGACCTCCAAGACCATCTCATTCCAACCCCCTGCCATGGGCAGGGGCACCCTCCACTAGACCAGGTTGCCCAAAGCCCCATCCAACCTGGCCTTGAACACTGCCAGGGAGGGGGCAGCCACAGCTTCTCTGGGAAACCAGTGCCAGTGTGACTGAATCTGAACATAAGACTTACCTTCCCTTAGATTTACTTTTAGCATGTTTAAGTGTGAAAACTAGGCTCTCAGCAGTTCCTTGGCACGTGTACATATCAAAGCAGGAGTTTCAGGTATTTTAACTGCTAACTAGAACTATTTTCAAAACTTGTCTGCAATCTGCAACATTCACAAAGTTCACTGAAACAAGGCCTCCACGTATATTGTAATCACACACAACACAGCTGAAAACTTCCAACTGAATGTGAGCTTACAATTTAAATCCATACTTTTACATTCTTTTACTCAGATTCATCTCACCTTTTCAAAAAAGCAACAAAAATCAAACAGATTTTACAGTACCTGTTCTCATGCGTTCAGACAAACTTGCAACATTGGCAAACTTCTCTTTGTAAATGGCTTTGTAGCCTCCAATGAAGGACAGGTAAGATTTTGGAGTCACAAACGTGCGTCGTCTATATCGTTCGAAGTATTCAACACATTTTTCAGCTACTATGTCTTGAAATGTTCCCATGGTGTTAACAACACTCTGTTTCACTTCATCTGTGCACTCAATGTGGTAGGAAACTAAAAAATGCTGTGCAACTGCTACAAGAGCATCTTTAGGCCAACGCTGGAACCAGTCCATGGTACAGCCTGAAATCAGACCTGGAAATTTGAGCGCACGAGTTCTGAAGCTTTCCCCAACAGGAGAAAAACAAAGAACAACATGCAAGTTACTACGAACCCGGGCAAGAAAGTAATTATACAGATTTTCAGCAGTCGGAGTGCGCCTTGGATACTCCTTCTTCATTGCTGGTATCAGATCTTGAGTGATTTCACCTATTTCGTCTCGTGCAAAAAGATTTGAGACCTCACCTGAAGCCAAAACATTGTTCATATACTCAAGAAACGATTCATCTCTGATTTCGCTGTCTGTGAATATAAAGACAATGCCCTTTCCTTCTTGCCCAGCAGCGCGGTACAAGATTTTCAGATCATCCAAAAGGTTATTGGTGGCATATGTTCTAGGAAAGAAAAGGATTCAAGAAAGAGAGAACAAAAATTACAGACCTTTTTAAGAAGTATCTATCATCTGGTTCAGCTTTCTTAAGGCAAGAAAAAAAAATCAACATTAGAAGTCATAAGAATTTAATACCATATCTCTTTGTTTAACTTTTTTAAAGGGTTTTTTTCCTTAAATATTTTCCCAAAGTGAATGATTCACTTGGTACGGTAAATCAAGAAAAAGGAGGTGAGTAACATGCTAGAAAAAAAGATGGTAAAAGCAATACTCTGTCTAAGGTAAGTATGCTGCTTTGCTTCCCTACAGTCTGTGGAGATACACTCTTTATTAGAACTGAAGGTTAGTATAGCTGGATTAAGATGCCGAGTGGATTCTGATACCTATAACTGTTACATAAATGCAGCTGGATTATCTTTTGAAGATATTAAGAGCAGGTTAAAGGAAATCATTAGGAGAGAAGAATAACAAAGACTGAGGTTTTATTGTGTCATTTATTTTAACTGAAATCAAGCCCCAGAACTTATGTTTGAACATTATCGTTTGGGCTGATTAACTCTGCTGCAAATAGAGAGCATGACTGCTTTTTTCATTATTTCTTTTACAGCTGGTGCATACAAGTAGGAGTCAGATGAAGTCCATGCAAATTCAACTACATATTTCAGATTATGTAACATCAATTGAAGCAAATAAGGTTAATAAAATGGCATATATTGTCCCTTATGTTCTTAGCCAATTATAGCTGAAGTTAAGAACCTCTTTACTTTGAAACCAGTTTCTTATTTCCAAGAGTTTCTTCAAAGTCATAAGTAATACCTGCAATACAAATATGTCCCGTTCTTCAGTATTTTGAAGCAATGCTCTATTTTAAATTAAATATGCCATCCAGAATGACTCCCAGTTCTCTTCCAGCTCCATCTTACCACTGCTCTATAAATATCCCTAATGCAAGCACTGCAGAACTTGGAAAATAATCTAACTCTCCAGTTTGCATGTGCCACTTACAGTTATTACAGCGATTTGTGGTATTCTGAAAAGAACATAAGTTCTCTATTGAATAAGAATCATAGAAACATTTAGGCTGGGAGAGACCCTTAAGATGATTGAGCCCAATCAACTGCTGCCAAACCAGAATAGCAGACCATCTAGCTCAATACACTTAACACAAGCAATGGAAAATGCTACTTAGAAAACATGAGCCAGTGTACACTCTCCGCTGCTCACTTCTTTCTTCCCCCCTGCATATTCATAGCCATTGCATAGGGATATTTGAAGGTATGTACGTCCACTTGTCCTCTCAGTAGCCATTCTTCACTATGAGTGTGGTGAGACCCTGGCACAGGCTGCCCAGGTGGGAGGGTGTCCCTGCCCATGGCAGGGGGGTTGGAACTGGATGGTCTTTGATGTGCCTTCCAACCCAAACCATTCCATGATTCTATGATTTATAAATCTGCTGGCATCTTCCTCCATAGCTGTCTGTGACAGGTTACAAAAGGTGACTATCCAGTTTGTAAATCCACACTTTCAGCTACCTGCTTTTAGCCCACTCCCAGTTAACTTCCACAAACAAACCTTTCCTAAGTGACTGAAACATTTGCCTCATTATTGCATTTTGAATCTTGCAAGACCAGGGGCTCTATTTTGTGAATCTACGCTTTTTTCTTTCCTTCCTTTTTTTGTTCCCACTGTTCCATCCTTCCGCTTATGGGGCACAGGAAGACGCTGTGATATGTCTTTCTTTCCCCTTACTCCTCTCAGAAACCTCATAACTCTGGTCAAAGTCCTGATGCATCTCTCTAAGGAAGATTTCTCAAGTGTTTTGTATAGTTTTCAGAGTGAAATACACACTGCCCGCCCACAGTGCTTGTCCCTGTAAACCCTATGACAAAAAAAGAAACAGATGGAAGGCAGTAGTAACTCCCAGTCACTTCAGATTCCTACAGATTGCTAAATTCCAGCACTATGTACTGTTAAGTCATTGATAGCAGTTGCAATAATACAGCCTGGGTATATAACTGTCTACAGAAAAAGTTAGCGTTTCCCTTGACGATCACCATTTGCCCACTATGCAGAAGATATCAGCAGATTGTTCCATGTTATGTTTAGTGCAAAATGGTATTTTAGTGGGATATCACAATGGTGCATTTTGTGATATCATTCCAGACTGAAATGCTGGAGGAAAGACAGATTTCTTGCCAACAGTGCAAAGCCACCAAAACAAAGACCCAGAATCTGTCATCTGTAGACTGCATTTCCACAGATGCTTTTGATTGAAGTTCACAATTGATTGTAGTTCACAATTAGACATTAAATGTTTGACAGGTTTTCATTTCTTTAAATGTATTGTGAGATGCTCATTTCTGTGGCATTAAGGATCAAACATCTATGTACACTGCATTGTGTTACCTTGTTAAAGTAATCTGAAAGCTCTCGTATCCAGCAATATATGACGCTAGTCTGGTCAGACTCTGTTTTCCAGATCCACCCACACCCACCAACAATGCATTTCCTTGTGGAGTACGAATAATCCGTGATATTTTAATCAAATGGATGATTGCATCCTGTGTATTGAGAGAAAAAGGGATGAAAAGATGCAAAAATAATACAACGGAAATTCAACTAGACGCACATCATCAAGCAACCGCCTCCCAACAGCTAGAAGACTTCTGGCTAGAAGACTTAGTCCTATACCCTCACCAAAATCAACAAAACATTTCCTCCTGACTTCAGTGGGCAGCAGGGCTAGCCCAAGATGAATGCGCTTGCTTCAAGCTCATAGGAAGCAATGCAACATGCAGCGCCTGTGCTTGGCAGAGCTGAGGGCACGTTCCTTAGGGGACAGAAAGAAAAGTAGAAAGGATGCGGATTAGCACCCTCCCCCAACTTTTTAGCAGAGCTATTTACAGGTTCTCTAAATAGGCTGCCAAAAGTAAAATACAAGTACACTCTAAACATCCCTTATTCCACTGCTGTATTTATCTTAGAGTAGGCATTAATGTGAAATGTCCTAAAAATCTATCAAACCACCCAGTTTAAAGCTGAAGAAAGCATCACGCATCAAAAGATCTCTGAGGAGGAGGAAACTTTCAGAAATGCAAGATGACACAATGTGCACCATAGAAACAAATGAGGTACACTTTGCATTATGCAGGGCAGGAGGCAGAAAAGATGGGGAACTGCAAAGAAGTTGTGAGAGTGAAGACAGCCAGGAGACAGCTGCGTGGCTTTGCAGTTTATCTGTAAGGCTTGTTGGATACAGAGCTAGCTATTCTGAGCTATCTCCAAAATAATTGGATAGAAACATGCAAGATCCATGTATCAGTAAGCACAGAAGACCCAGTATTCTATTAATATAATTACAGGCACTAATACCTTGAAAAACACTAAATCCATCTTTGATCCTCTGATGGTTTCATTGTATTGTTGCATGAACATTTGTAATCTTTCAGCAAAATAGTCCAAAGATGGGATAGGTTCATATATTTTAGGAGCCTTCAACTCAGCATCATCGGGTTCATCTCCAGTAGCTTCTGGAACATCACGCAAGAAATCTACAAAGTATAATTCTGTGGATTTATCTTCAAATAGATTTTGACCGTGTTCTTCAGAAGCAATCTACAGTAACACAGTAAGGATTGCTTTAGTAATTAAACATTTCATTGATCTTTTTATTTGGCAAATACTGGGACACTATTTGCCTACCTTTTTCATCGTATCTTCAAACCAGTCTTTATCACTTTGGCTGATGAACCTGTCTGCAATAACACGTCTGCATTCATGCTGGAACAAGGCTACCAAAACACTGATGCTCTGGCAGACTTCAGAAGTAACTGTAAGTATTCCTTGCCAAATACGACTGAGGTCTCGTAAATTAAAGATGTAATGAAATTTAGCTGGAGTTGGTAACATCTGCAAAATAATGTCATGAGGTATATTCAAATAACTACTAAATAAAAATATTTTCTATCTAGTATTAAATGGATATGCAAATTTACACAAAGTTCAAAATTAATATTACATTAAAGCAGAAACACATGCTTGGCATTTAAGAGGCTGTAGTAAAATTGAAGAAATGACAGTAGCAATAACCAGCTCTTTAACTTCATATAGATTTCACTCAAGTTTCTTTGGATCTATCAAGTCCCAGGAACATGGACTGAAGGGCAGCCAAGACAGGCTAGCTAGTGACAGCATTAAAGGCCACAGTAAAAATGTCAGTATTGCTTAACCTGCGGTGTTGCTCCTGCCCTTTCTTCCAGATCATTTCTGTCACTCTCTTTTGTCCTTTCCAAGAACGTGTGAGGAAAAGTTCACAAGGAAAAGAAAAAGTAGATGAGGAAAAGCACAGAAAAGAGAGCAGAAAAATGATAAAAGAATACAGGAAACAATGAACAACTTAGCAAAAGCTAAATCTTCTCTATAGGCCGTTAATTAGTTTGTACCATTCCTAGTCAATAGTAGACTGGTCAATAGTTTCACCAGAACTCTCTCTATTTCTCTGTGTAAATCAAGTTTATGTCTGCAGTTGACTTGTTTGGGAAATTCTGAGCAACGTTTTTGGGACTAGAAAATATAATTTATCAAATCCCTGCCTACTCCTATCTTCTCACCACTCTCCTTCACTTTCTTCATTAGAATATTAAATTTGGCACACACATCTATGCTGCAATTTTACTCTTTTCAAATTTCATTCTATACATAAAATTTATTTTCTATTTCAAAGCAACTTTTTTTTTAGGAATAGCAGTTACATGTTTCTACAGTCTGTTCAAAATAAAAGTGGCAAATATTTAGAATTTGCTAAATACCAGTTTGCAAAAACCATTTGTTTTGAACTCATTCCTTCTCCACCAAATTACATTTCTTGCTCACAACCCCAAATACCTTTACTGAAGATTCCTTTCTAATTTTTAATGCATTGTTCCTTATGCCCTTGACATTTTCTCAACCAGAAGACCTCTAAATGTTTCTATCAGCTACGCTTATTATATTACATAATGTAATTCTTGTATTAGCTATAGAAGGCACTGCATATGATTATATTTTTAGTCAGCCAACTATGTGCTGATAGCAACAAATTCAGACCAGAGGCATCAGCCAGCAGTTATACATACAGGTCACGGCTTCATAATATGAAGTAGGAACCCACATGACAGTACAAAAGACCCGGGTCTTGTTTTGCCACAATACAGATGTCTCAAAGGCTTCTTACAAATGTAATTTTACCTTTGCTTTTGTTGTTTGCCAAACTTTTCGAGCTGTAGATACTAATGCTGAAGCCAGTTTACATATTTCAGTAGGAAAACCCCGTTCTTCACAGAAATAGCCTTCAGCTATTGTTCTAAATACTTTGTCAATAGAGGAACTGGAAGGCAGAGTGCAGTTGTAGATCGTGAAGTGGCGTTTCAGACGCTGTGGGATGTCATTCCGACCTCCCCCAGGATGAATCATAGCAGCTACAAACTGGATGTCAACCACATTTGTGAATTCTCCTGGCTTCTCCAAATTGTAGAAACCTTTCTGTTCCATCAGCTGTCTTACAATCTCATTAGTGATCTAGTTATCACAACAAAACAAAACAAAACAACCAAAAAAAGACATGGAGCAGTGAAGGACTTCAGGGTTCTAAACTAAAAAAAAAGAGGAAATCTCCAGCATAAGAAATTAATTTACAAAAGGAAAGACATCTCTTATTTTTCTTAATTTCTGATATTCTGCTGGACACTTCAGCAATTTATAGCTATGCAAGACAGTACCAAGCACTCTGATGCAATGGATTGGCTGTACATACACTTCACATGTTGTGGACATGAGGTCAGACATTTAATCGGATTTCTGCAATACCAATCTAAGAAAATTCAGTTGAAATTTAAAGTTTCAAGACAGACTATATATTCAGATTGACACAGCACTTACATAGTGACAAAGAAAGGTTAGTGTAGTGCATAGTCACACGTTCGCTTGTAAGAGGTAGTACAGAGATATATGGGAAGCAGGAAAATTACAATTTTCTCACTAGTCATTTTTTTGAATTTAAATCAGATTTTCAGAGTACAGGTCTGCAAGTGTTCATTGATCAATACCTCAAGACATCTTGCTAGTCTTGGATGTCAACTGTGATGTTAGATTTTACCTAATAACTATACTTTAAGATCCAGACTGGATGGAAAAAGGAAGGAGTCTCTGGTTGCTTTGGGGATTTGCATGCTTCCTTTCACAGACTGGTTCTTAGTACAGCTAGTTTGGCAAGCTCCCTACATAATCAAAACAAAAGGCTTAAAAGCTACAATGATTGCACCAAGTGACTTGATGCTGACCCTAATCTTTTGGGACTGACAGCTTATCACTCTTTTGCTTTAGTAGACATATTGGTCTAGTCCACACTACAATACCTTTTTTCCTAAATTTCCCTATTTTTGCAGTCCACAGATCAGCATTTCCATCAGCAGCAATGGTAAGACCACCAATTCCCAAACGCTAACATTTTTCTTTTACCTGATCACCCCATTCATTAATCACAGGCATGTTGATGTCGTCAATAAAGACAGTCATTTTCTTTCCTGCTGGTGGACCATATGTGGTGCCCATTCTTTTATCTATGTAACTTTCTATGCTCCTCTGGAACATATTTGGCAGAGTTGCAGAAGAAAAGTTTAGGCATTTGGTCAAGTGAACATCAGGATCGTACTTGCTTGTGTAATCCTGCAAGATCAACCAATTTTAAGTAAAGTGCACCAGTAACTCCAGATTAATTCAGCCAAAAGGACGATGCAGATGCTCAATAGCCCTGCAAAAACCAGACATCTACAAAATGTCAGCCCTGCTATTAACTTCAAAATGTCAAATAGCAGTTTATTAAAGACAAATATACCATCTCCAACCTCTCAGTTAACGTTTTGCATAAAGTTTCTAAGTATTAAAATTTATAAGCTTTTAACAGACTCCACTAAGTGTTTCAAGTAGATGTGACAACTCAGGATGCAAATAAACTGTGCATTAGCAATTGTTAGGGTTTTTCTAAATTCAAGCAGTTAGTGACAATCTGTTACTGCAGTCTGCAAGGAACAAGTGAAAAATTAATCTTTTTTCACATTTACACTACAGGAGCATATTTTACAACAATGGTAGTGTAAAATTAAACCCAGCTACATTGCATTTACTGTTTTTTATCCTCTCTTAACAAAGAAAAGAATCATTGGCTTTTATGAATGAGTGCAATTCCTACAGCTGCTGCCGATGCCCTAAAGCAACAAAGTTCCACTTTTTGTATTTAGTGAGGTTTCACAATAGAACTGGTGAGACAAAGGTGTAACCCTGGAGTAGCATGGGAAACATTTTGTTTAGGAAGAGTCCTAGGACATAAAAGTAGTATTAAAAATTCCAGACTCCCAACATTATTTCTTTTTAAAGATTCAATTTTCCTGCAATGATGACAAAGTTGAGTATCATTTAAATTCCTATCTTTATAACAGGGCTGACTGAAATATTCCTATTTTGGCAGTTCAGAAACATAACCCTATATCATTGCTGATTAAGTGCTCTAAGAACAAATCCAGTGAGACGTACAGACTGTGTCAATAGAAATGAAGAAAGAGCTAAGCCCCCTCAAAATGTTTTGATGAATTGTGTTAAACTGTTAAGTTCCTTGATACAACACCAATACAATGATCTCAGTTTAAGAAAAGGTGCCCTTCAGAAGTAAGTTTTCCTCAGACATCACACAAATGACAGTCTACACATGCCATCTACATGCAATAGTCCTGTATTTGGTGAGTACTCTTGACAGCTCACAGGTTGGTGCAGGTCACTGCCCAGGCCTCTCCCTGGGACTCCCACAGTTTGTACAATGCTATTTTGTGAACAACTGTACACCATGGAAGCAACCCCATGAGGAAGCAGGGACAAGTGTGAGGAAGGAGTGGCAAAGAGGAGCTTTTCCAGACTAACTGCAGACCCCATTCCCCATCCCCTTCACTGGTTGGAGAGAAGGACTTAGGGGATACAGGAGTGAAGGAGGGCCTGGGAAGAAGGGAAGGGTGAGGGAAGTGTGCTTTTAGTATTGACTTTGTTTTTCACCATCTGTGGTGGTTTTGGCGCTGGCTAGAGGCCAAATACCCACCAAGCCACTCGCTCACTCCCCCCTTCAGCCAAAAAGGGGAGAAAATATATATATTGGGAGGCTTAGGATCCAAGATAAAGACAGAGGGATCACTCCCCACTTAGTGCAATGGGCAAAACAGACTCAGCACAGAATAAAGGAAAGTGATCTATTACTACCACAACTAATACACCCAGTGAACTGGAATGAGATAGAAGTGGCCAGGTCTTAAAGTACCTTCCCCCCCACCCCTCCCCTTCTTGGCAAACTTAAAACTCATCACGATTTTACTCCCTTCTTCCCCCCCCAACATGGCGCGGGGAGGGGCAGGGAATGGGCAGTGGGGTTCCAGTGGTTCCTCACAAGCTGCTTTCCTTCCCCAGATCTCAACACTTCTACTTCCCCCCACCCCTCGCCTCTTGGCACTCTTGACTTTAATCATAGATTTGCTCCCTTCCTCCCTCCCATCGCAGCACAGGGAGGGGCAGGGAATGGGGAATGGGGGTTTTCAGTCCGTTCCTCCCGAGTTGTCTTCCATCTCAGCTGGTGTTGGGGGGGAGGGGGCATTCCACATACACACCCCCTTCCCCTGCAGCACTGTGAGGTCCCACCTACACAAGAGTCATATCCACAAACTTCTACAGCGTGAGTCCTCTCTATCAGGGAGTCATCTCCTCACTACAGGCCTCTCAGCAGGACTCCCCTCCATAGGGTGCTGACATTCTGGTCCAGACCCCCCGGCCTGGTCACCCGCAAAGTCACAAGTCCCCCGGCAAACCTGCTGAGGCGTGGATCAATCTTCACAGGGCATAGGTGTCTCTGCTCCCCATCCTCATCCATGGGCTTCGAGGGGACACCCGTTTCACCATGGTCTTCACCACAAGCTGCAGGGGAAACCCCCCGCTGCAGGCCTGGCCTTGGTGTCTGTGCAGCTTGTTACATCTTCTCACTCCCGCTCCGGTGGCAAAGTGCGCCTGCCAGCAGGGGTTTTTTCTCCTATATGTGATTCACAGAGGCGCTGTGACCAGCTCTGATAGGCTCAGCCTCGAATTTGGCCTTGAATGGACCAATGTTTTTCAAAATACGGGACTTGGAGAAAGCTGTAACTGTGGCTTACAAAAGCCACCGAAGCAGCACAGCTACACAAAACTGCAACACCATCCTATTCTATTTTTAATTACAAGAAATCAACTTTTCATGAGCTGAGTCTGTTTTGCCCTAGATGGTAGTTGGGAAATGATCTCCCTGTTCTTCTCTTGACCCATGTCCTGCACACAACCATTCAAAAACCATATTTGTGTTTTATTATGGCATTTCAGAATCTTAAAATGGTTAACAGCAATATCCCATATTACATAAATGAGAAGTATCTTTGAAAAAGAAGAGGTTATTTAATAGGATTGGTTTTATTAGTTAAATGGTCAAATTCTGGGTGAAATTTTCAACTCTACCATAGCAGTTTCATGTTAAGTTCCGGGGTTTTTGCAATGCAGGAATTAATAGTACAGAGAGTAAAGGTCTTAACACTCTAAGTTCTTCATTTTGGTATATACTGGTACCTTACCAATGCTTAAAATTACTTCAGATTAATTTAGATTACTACTCAAAGTGCCTTTAAATTTGCATGAAACCAGCTGCTTATATCTGAAAATTTCTTTTCCACAAGGTATAGCAAAGCAAAATTTTACGGGAGGTGAAAGCAGAAGGGGAACAGTTGTGAAGGCAGTTAACTTTCACTCATAAACTTAAATGAGATCAAATATCTACTGGCATTACGATCCCTTGTGTAAGGAACATATTGTGCTCTATAGAATAATCGCAGGGTAAGCAACTCCCAAGAACCATCTCCAATTATTTTTAGGGACAGGAATGGCAGCTGAAGGCTGGAGGTTACCAGCATCTGGCCAAAATCCAGTATGCAGAATATCAAGACCACCACCCGGACCTCGCCTCTTCACCGTGCTAAAATAGTTCTCCAGCTGGTGCCAGAAACAGAAGTTGACATTACACCGGCATGCATGTTGGCATCAACAGCTAAGCTGAAAGACTAGTATTGATGGCTGCTGGCATTGGTACAACTCACTTTATGTTAGGACTCAGAAAGCACATGGCTGAGGAACACAAAATGGCTACAGATTTTAAGAAAGCCAAAGGTCAATCTAGGACAGTGTTTTTCAGTTATTTTCAATTTCAAGATCTCTGCGAATCATCCACTGGGAGTACAGATACCTGCAGGGCAAATTCACCTGTCCCAACAGCTTTATTTAGCTGCTTCTTGTTGATCAAAGAGTCTACAGATTACCCTGGAAATCACAGACATCATGCTGCAAACCATTACACTTGCTTTTTTCCAAATAAGGGATGCCAAGTTTGGTACAACATCTGAGTTTGTTCAGCCTTTTGATTACTGGCCCTTTTGTAGCAAGTTATTAATTTTTTTAAGTGTCATCTGATTAACCTGCACCATTTTATAATATGGAAAGAGTGCATTTGTTAATTTAATGGTGATCCTGTTGTTATTTTCTTCTACAGAAAGAACAGGACATCATTTTCAGTGAAGTAATTAAGGCAGCAGATACCAAACATTACATTTACCCTCTGATATATTGCCCTGTGCAAAGAAGGAAGTTTGAGTTGAGAAGAAAATCTGTGCAACAAGGATGTATAAAAGATCGGTTCACACAAGGCACCATCAAAAAAGCATGGGGAAATAAAAAATCCTCCATCAGTATTTTCTTCGCAAAATCTCCAGTTTGACTTCTCAAAAGAAAAGAAAGCCTATGAAAGAGTGTTTGTCAGATGACCCTGTGGCCATGGTTTGCACAAAGTTTAAAAAAACCCTTTATGCTAAAGTATAGATAACACTTGTGGGTTTTTGCTTGTAGGCCATGTGAGTACTGGCAAAATGCCTCAGTAAAAAAAGCTAGTAGGTAATCGGAGGAAAACCCAAACTACTCTTACGCTTCAAGTTGAGCCAATCTCAATTATTGCAGTGTAGGCATACAAAGATATTAAATACATGCTTTTTTCATTCCACCTACCTTAATCATAACTGTTTTTGCTGTTCCCTGTTCCCCAATTAGCAGAACAGCTTTTCCTTGCCTCATGATAGTGTGCATTAGAAAGTCTGTTCGGACACTGTCTACATTTGGTACTAAAATGGAAGTATATTCTGGTACTGAATCTTTAGGGTAGATATATTCAGGGACCTGCATAAGAAAGACACACAGAAAAGTTTGAGACTTTCTACTTGCCCACACAATCATTTTGCATCAGAACACAAAACCAAATGTAGTTTATAAAATGTAAATTATCAAAACCTTTCTTCCTGAAAGCCAAGCATCCACTTCTAATCAATCAATTTCTTGCCAAGCTCTTCTAAAAGAGGTGGTAGACTAATGGGATATTTTCGCTCCGCTGTTTTCTGTTACATGAAGAAAGCTTTTCCTTGCTGGGAGCTCTTAAATAGTAGGGCAACAGACCATAGACAAAGCTAAGATCATTTCCATTTCACTTCCAAGCCTATTTCTAATGCATGAGCATTTGGTAGGGTTAATATCCCATTCCAAATTATGCAGGGATTTAAACAATAAAATAATATGCCTCTTACCAAATACATCTTTCTTGTATACTGATTAAGAAAGCTTAGCACGTCACAGCATACGAACCTTCACTGACCAGTGCTCCCACTGGCCGCAAGCATTGATACCAAATTCAAACATGGTTTCTTCTCCCTTCACAGTGGGAAGTTCTCTCACTGCAGAGTGCTTCCGTAGGAACAGCTCCATTTTCAGCCTGTCATCCGGTTCCAAAAGGGCTCCAGCTGACCACATCACAGCAAAAACGAACAAGCGAGAAACATGTTCCTCGCTGAGCTGCTTCTCATGTCGGTCGGACAATAAACCCTGCAAAGCAGGTGCAGTATGTAATGACTGTCCTCCTAGAACAATGTCCCCACACAAGGAACAGACTGAGAGAGGGAAAAACTGAATTTCAGAGAGAAAAAGCTGAATGTCGTATCTACCTGTAGGAGGTCAATCGCTTGTTTGATGTACATGCATTCCAAAATTGGCATTTTTGGTGTCACAGAAGAGAAAACAAAATCTATCACATCCTGGAAAGGAAAAGCATAATTTAAAGAATCTATCTACCAGCTTCAATGACACAGGTTATTCTTTGATGAGACTAGTTTCTTAATTTCAAATATTTTCTAAACTATATTCTAAACAACACTTTTTCCCATTTCTGGTATTACAAATATCATAAATATTGAGACTTATACCATGAAATTTTTCCAACGATAAAATATTAGAAAAATAACTTTGATGCACCACAGTCAGCAATTTCCTGAAGAGCGATGTGAAGACTGCTGTTCAGTTACATCGGGGATGTGCCATTTGTGCTCTTCACTGGAGATTTTAATCTGTGATTGCCATTTTTGTAGTGGGAAGATCAAAGCACTAGAAATGTTGTAATGATACATATATAAAGCACAACCTCACCACCATAAACTTCTATCAATCTGATCTTTTCTGACTGCACCATAATGTACCTGTTCCTCTTGAAACCAATATTCTTGTTTTTCTGTGAAACCCTGGCAGGATCCAAAGCGAATTTTGCAATCTATTTTAATGGAACTTGGACCTTCCCCAGGGTACTCCACAGTGATGGCAACCATATCTACCTACTCCATGTTTAACAAGTGTAACATCTTTAGTAAAATTTCAAACTGATGTAAAGTCCTCTCTGAGATTTACAGTACAGTATTTTTTTTGAACCTCAGTTGCCATATAGTACAGACTGGTGTAAATTATAAACTACTTTCACCTTAGTTTAGCAATTTTTAATCTAATTCCCTCCCTACAGGTTCCATTTGACTTCATAACCTTTGGAAATCAACACTGCCTACTCGTTCTGGGAAGTAAAAGTACAACAGGAACACAGGGAAATAGTAATTTTAAAGCATTTCCATTTACAGCTCCCATGTTCTGTCAGTGAGGATGCTAAAACAATGAAGACATTTGATCACACAAAGATGTAAACAATCACCTAGATATTTTTGAAAAATTGGTGAGGTGTTTACCCACATATTCAACAGCTTTGTTCCAAATTACAGTTTACGTTTTTGCCACTAAAGCTCTCTAAGTTCCCTGAGCTGAGTATTTATTGGCACAGAGACTGAATCAAGATTTTTACCCATCCTCCTGAGTTTCACCTCACTAGAATACTGGGTAACCCACACAACAAAGTTCTATATTATGAGGAAAAACTTCACTTAAGCATCTTAATCTAGAGTAGACACATAGATAAGCAGTCTGAGAAAGAAGACAGTCTGAATGTAGGCATACATCGGAGGACAGGGTCTTAGAAAACATCCCTTTTTGTGTTATTTCTTCTTGACTAGCAAAAGTGCTTCCACCTCCGTGTGTTACTTTTTGAGGCTTGCCTTCTACAATGTGTGCTTTGCCCCCAGCATTACAAAGGGGGATCAAGTGACTAATTGGGGGGTTAGAGGTTCCATAAGGAATGGGTATGAGAGATTCAAATCTACAAACCTTTAAAATATTGGCCTAAATCTCACTGGGATTCAGTTTCTTCATCTGTAAATAGACTTGATGTCTCACAGGGAACTGCAAATTGTTTAATAACTGATTTGAGATGCTCAGAATAAAGAGTGAAAGTAGTCTGTCCTTTCAAGCCAAGTTTTCACAATAACAAGTTATATGGTACTTATTCCAGGAATGTTTATATAATTCTTGTTCTTTGAGTTAAACCCCCCACCGAACAACCAGGTCTCTAAATGCTAATGCTTTGTTACAACTACTTTTAAAACAATACATGGCAGAAAGAAGGATGCAGGATCAAGCCCGAAGCTAGCATGAGTTAACTGCTTATTATGGTATTTTGTTTGGACAGGGGGTCTGGAAAAATGAGTTGGGCCATTACAAATGCACACAAATTGCAAAGAACTTGGATCAGGAATTTGCTATCCATTAGAAAGAAAAAGACCCTTTTGCACAGCGTACAGGCACTGTGGAATTCACCTGACCACAGAACACTCTTTAGGACAAGAAGCTGGCAACATGCTCAAAGGATTTAGACGAGCCCAAGAACAATTGAATAATGCAAAGGTATTAATATTTTAAATATTAATTTGAACATCAGCATTTAAATATTTGCTAAGAAACTCTGCAGTATATATTCTATTCTATGCTTCAGAGGCAATAGCAGCCTTTAAATCTCACCCTGATCTTATTTGAGGAATATGGAGGGAAGTATAAATCACTTCTGACTAGTCTGGTGATTTTAGGACCTTTCTGAAGTCTCCAGAACAGTCCAATAAGAGATCAAGGATATCAGATTTTCCATATTAAAAAAAGAGTGTGTTACAAAACATTACTAGATTTTCTCATTTAAACAATACACAGACATGCTGAAACTTACATTACTCACAGAAAATCCACCACTAGTTTGAGCTTCATACTTTGCAGACAAACTAAATAATGCCACTCAGGTAATTATTTTAATTATTTCTGTTCTTTGAAACTGTCTCAGATAATTACTTCTATCAGCTAAGCAATTCTGTTGCTTAGAGGTAGCAGCATCATTCACAGAGAAAAAATTGGCTTCTAAATTTAAAAGAGTAGAGACTTTAGGTGGGGATGGGAGTTTATTTGTAATTGCCTCTAAGCAGTCAATGTTTCTGCGAAGAAAGAACTGGGAAAGGGAGGGTGGAAATCCAACCCCACAATCACCATTTTAGAAAAATCCTGTGGAAATAGAAAGGACTCAAATATTCTCAAATCAAAATAAGTTTGTTTTCTGGGGGTTGTTTTGGGTTTTCCTGTGTTTTGTTGTTTTCTTTTGGACTATCTCCTTTTATATTAAAAATGACTTACAGTAGAATTTATAATATACATGAAAAGAATAAATACATTCTTTCCCCTGATTCACAACTATTATTGTATGGTGCTTCCACCTGCATTATTGTTACTTGCTGTACCTCCATTAAGAATTACTTTATCCAACACCCATATACTTTCACTGACAGTATTTTTTATTCGACTAAATAATGAGTGTTTCCTGTACACAAATTGGATATACTATAGCAGTTGTCTTACATCTAGTTTTGTTGAATTTAAATAAATTGATTTCACTAGGTCTTTATATGGACACTTAAAGACTGATTCTCCTTAGTTACTGTATTTCCATCTATAACCTAAACTTCATTTTCTTCTAAAATCAGGTATTTGTAAGCTGCTTACAACCATGTTTTTCTTAATGCTAGCACTAAATTCACCAAGGTCTGTATTTGGGGGTTGACTACCACAGTTGATGAATCTTATCTCACAAATTTTCTATTAGAATTTTTTTTTTTTTTTCATGTAGGGGAAATAATAACTGTAAAAAGAGCCACACGAATACAAAAGTAGCATTACCATCATCTGTAAAATCACTGTTACTTCTTCCATTATTTGAGAAGCAAAGATAGCTCATTAAAAGTGAAAAAAACCTTGACAGCGTGACAGCTTTCATTTACATTTCGATAGTTCCAAATGCAGCCTTCAGCAGAGAACTAACTTCATATTTCCTTTTGTTTTTATCTCTCAATCTAATAAAATACATATTTTTCTGGACTTTATTACTGTTGCTTCAGGCTTGGGTATTTTAAATGTTGTTATTATGTTTTCAGAGCAAGTTGTAGCATAAAATATAAATAGAATTGTGTTAAAGCAGCAGTAAATTGACCCACATATACATTACTTCAGAAGCATATTTTAAAATTCATTATCAGAATCATTTCTTGGGCTGCTGCAATAAATACTATGTCATGCCATTATGTGTTGGAGGTAGAACAAAATGAATAGCTTGTTAAACATCGGTTTTAAAGTAAATGGGCACTGAAATGAAACACATCTGTAAGACGACATTTGTTAACATTCAAGACATTCCAAAACTATATTAATAATTGCTTTCATCATGATTTATAAATAAACTTTCTTATAAATGTCACTCAAGGTTCACTTAAAATGTATTTGTAAAATCCAACAACGATGAAAAACATGACAGGAGAAACCCCTGTGAAATCCAACACCAATGACACCAGAAAACTGGCAGGAGAAAGCCAAAGGGAAAGCAAAGTATATACTGAATTTGTATTTGTTCCACAGATGTTGAGGAAATCAGAAGATAACACTGAAAAAAATAGCAAAGCAATAACTATTTCTTTGAAAATTTCCAAAGAAAAAGTAAGAGTTTCAGTGTAACTGAAAACACTACACTACTGAGATTATGCTTTTAGATACACTGCAGAGTACCACCATCCATAATATTAATGAAATGTTTTTAATGATTCAGTATGCTAAGGCCAAATGGAGGGGAAAGAACATTCCAAATTCTCCCTTTGGACTTACTGATTGGACACAATTTGAGAATGTATCAAAGAGATGGCATCTCAAAACTCTCCTTCAGAACAGAATTGTTGATTATAAAACCAGAACAGACTATGACAGTCACCTGCACTGTGCTTTGAAACACCACAGAGACAGAAATGCTCTTCATTAATTTGAACTGCAGCATGTCTTTTCAAAATAAATATTGGGCCAAATGCATTCATGTTGCAGCCAAAATTGAGAAAGATTCCACCAGAGTGAATCTAGCTTAATTTCCTTCCCCGTTTACTTCTTTACATGTAAAACAAACAAGGAAGTTTATCCACTGCTTTCATGAATCCTAACAAGAATTAAAATTTCAGTAACAGTTACAGCCAAAGGGAGTATTGCTGTTTTGCCAGCATACATTATAAAATAAACACAGATTGATCAATTCATTGCCAACTAACCTATGCCGACAAAACAAAGCATCCAAAGTATTCATCTGTTATAGTTTCATTCATTTATTAATGTTAGAGAAAATTTTCTCTCTTTTTTTTTTTTTAAATCCTTCATCCTTGTTTTATTACATAAGCAAAGAGAAGTAATTAATTGAAAAAGCACTGAGGAAGAAACAATGCTTCATTAAATAAAGAATAAGAAATGCAATATTTTTTTTCTCAAGTTGTTGCATGAAGTACCTGAAATACAGCATTAAAGCAACTCCACAGGACATCAGAGTACGTAGCAGGTAGCGTTTGCAGCCAAGCTCTTAAAACAGGCTTCCAGTCTAACACTGAGGAACTCATGAAGACCATCCCATTACGAGAAACTGTTGCAGGAGAAGCATTGTCAATGTTGTGAGGTTCAAAAATTATTTTGCAATTGGGGGACATTGGAATACGATCGCCATTGGCCAAAGNNGCCATGGGCCAAAGTAAGGGTCTTATTATCGTCCAGAACAGAGTTCAGATTTTCAATCCATATAGCGTCAACAGGTCCATCCAAAACTATCCAGATATGCTCACCCTGAAAAAGGAGAGACACAGACACACAACTTTACCCACACTGACCAAAAATAATCCTTTATTTAATCTCAGAGACCGTACTCTTGAATATAAATAATGAGTCATAATTTGCTGCTGATTAGCTCAGCATGAGCCACAGTTTTTATAATTTGCTCGGTGATTTTGATCCTTTTTTGCTGTGCTGTGTCACATCAAAAAGAGCACTAAGGAATAGTGACAAAAATTAAGTTGTGTTATTCTGAGCATAAAGCTGTCCTTTTCTTCTACAGAAGTACGTCAACCCGACCAGC
>VZTU01007788.1:124080-194056 GCA_013400835.1 Zapornia atra | reverse complement strand
AGTCAGTAACCCTTACTTTATAAATCTTGTTGATATAGCTTACCATGCTATATTAGCAAATAGTGTTTCTAGACAGAACCACAGTCAAAATTGCGTGGTGCTGTAGAATGTGTTAATATCTTTTAAACTTTGCTCCCTTGATATTGGAGAAAACTGCAGGATTCTAGACAGTAAGAGGCAGTTATGTGATGAAGCCTGGATTGTACATGGGGGCTGACAACTGTTAAAGAATTTAAGCTCTTGAGAAACTGGCTTATAACTATATTGAAATTTAAAGAAAACCTCTTTGCTTTGTCAAATATCCTACATGTCTATGAGTTACTTCTTTTGTTTTGTAAATACACATCTACAACAATATCTGCACATGATTTTTAATTTGTTAGTATGGAAAACTTGTGAATACTGGATTTTTACCTGATTATTCTTAAAAGGGTAGAGATGTCACACAGTAAAGCATAAGAAATCTTAAATCAGATTTTCTACCAGCTAAGCTTAAATTGTGTGGCTCACTTGACAAATTTTGCTTGCTTCACTGACTTCCATTGCATCCTGTATTGTCTTAAGGGCACCTTGAAGTTCTGCAGGCCATGATTGACTGTCCTGGGAAGTCTGAGAAACTTTCTACTGACTTAAAGAGTTTATTCATTTATCAGGTTTTTGATTGACTTTGTGAAATTCGCCATGATTTCGTTAAGTTCTTGAAGATGCAGATACTTTCTGAGAAATTACTCAAAATGAACCACTGAATCTTGGTGAAATTATGCTCAGGGATAATTAACTAACATAGCAAGGGAAAAGATCCTTAAGAAACATTTTAAACCAGTCATCATCACTTAATAGTTCCTGCCTATATTTTACAAATTCTAAGTCCTAACCTTAAAAGCTTCCTTTGAGAGAGGTCTGCTTTTTATGCTTTGACTGACTTAGATGTAGCTTCAAAATTATCTCTTTATAGGCAAGTTTTAGTGGCAATGCTAATTCCTTTGCCCATACAGTATCCTCCTAAGAGTATGAAACTTGCTATTCCATAAGATGTATCTTAGTTCCATGTCTGAGGAGCACCTGAAGAATCACTGCTTTTTAGAAATACAAGACATATCTCTCATTATATGAAAAACAAGTTTTGCTGCATGACCAGGAAGCTCATTTATGGAACTGTTCATTAAGGAACAGCTTCTGAAATACAGAGCGTGAAAGAATGATGCCCTATATCTTTCATGTGAGTCTAGTGATGTATGCTGAGTGTCGGAATATGTGAAGAAAAAGCATATTTTAGTACTGCATGAATTGAGATACCTACAAGAAAGAATTCCTTTTAATCCACTGACATTCTATAGATGCTACTGGGCTCAAGTGCCTTTTTTGGAAGACAGGCTAGTTTCCTGTAGCCTGATCGGTAATTATTTTTGTCCTTTGGCCCAGTTCCATTCTTTATTAGGCTGATTAACCTGAACTTGCCTTTCCAATACCCAATATATATCTTTCATTTAATGCAGTCGTTTCTTTTATGGTTACACACATTTTTACAGTCCATCAGAGAACAGCCTTTGTTTACTTACCCAATAAAAAATTCCAAATTCCAAAGAATTTCTTCAGCAATGGATTACTGTGATCTTCCATAGAGGTAGCAAATGGCCCTTGTTCATTCAATACTGTCCAAAATAAAAACCTGAAAAATTGATAGGTAAGTGGAGAAAACCGATGAGTCTAAAAATTATTTACTGCAATCTGTGTTGATGTGTTTGAAGAAAAGGACAAATCATTTTTCAGGCCCTCAAGCTCAAAATTGAATGAAGTCCTTCTATCACCTAACAGATGTCCTGAACATAAAAGACGCATATCATGTGTCATCCAAAAGCATACAGGAATCACAGCCCCAAAGAATCAGAAGCCTCTCTTCTGGTTTTCTTTGCTCATGGATGCTACAACATGTAATTTGCACTGGTTTTGGCAGTAAAATATAAATGGCCCAGAGAATGCCCTGAGATCTTGTAGCCCTGAATGAATATGCAGAAAGGAATGTAGTAAGATGTACCCCAACAGGCTGCCATTCCAAGCTCTTGCTTTGCAATTCCATAACCCAAATACTCACTGAAATTAAAAAGAAAGAGAAGGAATTAATTTTTTATTTTGCTTTGGTTTTATCTGTGGAAAATATATTTACATATTGCCTCTTCCCACCATTCTGCTGAGTGGTGCAGATAAAGATGATAACAATGGGATTTCTTAATTTCTTAATAGCTTTTCTTGGGGAACTTGGAGTAGACTTTGCCACAGTATGCATTTTAGAGAAGACAAAAAAAAATTGTTGAAACTTTTCCACACTGTTCTATGTCCCCATTTTCCCTGTTAGTGGAATTGGTGTCATGGTTTTCTGCCCACTCTCTCTCCACTGAAGAGGTTGCTTTCATCTACAAACTGAGTAGAAGGCACATTGTACTCCGTCCCAACCCCCTGCACTCCCCATCTCCTGTATCTCTATGGACTGAAAATAAAGTAGTTGATGTAAAAAAAAAAACCACAAACCAAACTTATTGCACTTCAGACCTTGCTGTGTCTGATTTTTACCTTACAGTGTCAAAATTCTGGGTTCTCACAATTGCTCTCTTTTAAGCAATTACAATGTAAGTTGTCAGTTCACGTGAAGAGTGGCCAACATTGTGTAAGGTAGAGCTGCTATGATGATAATGAGCAAGGCTGCAGAGAAGTCAATTATGTGAGACTGGAAGAGTTCGGAGACTCAATTCATTAGTGTTCTTCTAACCTCCAAATCACCATTTCAGGTCCATCCCTAGGGACTGTGATATGTATGAGAGACATTAAAGATAACACCTCAGGCACTCTGATATCCTTGGCAGCAAGAGGAGGGAGATATTTTCACTTCTTTCTTTTGGCTTCACTTCTTCTCTTTCTGGCACCCTTTCTGTGGCAGTGTGGGGGCCAAGACCATGAGCTTTGGAATGGCAAATACAGTTTCTCTTATGTTGCTTAAGAAAAGGTGAATAAGGAACTGCTCATATACATGATAAAGAATAACAAAATAAAAGCACCCCTAACAAGGACACTCTTCATGCAATGAAGAATGATTAAATACATTTTTAAAAATTAAAATATTCAATAAAGAGGAATATTGATCAAGGAAACAAGACATCTCGAGTGAATAAAAAATTGATGTCAAGGTTCAAGCTTCCTCCAAATACAATTATATCGATATTAACTGATTTTACCAGACATGGATTTGATTGTATGTTTCAAACATATTTCACAGCATAAAATGATCCGACAGAATTTTCTTTAAAGATAACAAAACCAGTAAATAATTTGTAAAAGCAATATTGCATTAGTTTGTTATTTACCTCAGTATTTTGCCAAGAATTTGACAGGGATGGAGAGTAGAGTGAGATGGCAAGGTTCTATGAATGCTGAAGGGAAATTATTGTAGGCTAAATGAAAAAAAAAAAATTATGTTTATGGCAGACTTGAAGGACTCCCAGGGGTAAGAAGAGGACGGTAATGATGAGGCTCAGGCACAAAATGGCAATCGTGGTTGTGCTGTTGTGAAAATGGTATGGAAAGTTCATCTTGAAGGATTAATGCACTTGTCAGCTGCCTGAAAGGCCAGGAGAGGCATGAATGAGAACAGAAGATGATCTAGATACTTAAAGAGAAGAGGGCCCTGGCTCCTTCTGGCACTTAAGGTCTGCTTTGCTGTTAGCGGATCACTAGTTGACCTGAACTGAAAACTCTTTCTTTGAGCTTGTGCTTTAGAACTGTAGATAAGTTATTTTAAACAAAGTCTACTTCTACTCTTTTCATTGTATGATTATATTTTAGCAAATCCAAGAATTTGTTAAGAGTAGCATTGGCTGAGTAAGCTCCTTCAGTCCAAATGGAATTTTTTAGTTTTCTCTGTTGAAGGTATTGAAACCTGGACAGTTTCATGAGTCTGCCCTCTTCTTTCTCCCTTTCTCCCTTCATCGCAAAGGTATCAATTTTTATATGGGAACTACTTGCAATACACATGCAGCTAATTAAAGAAGGTGGGAATCCATGGAAGTACTCATTGTGATAGGTACAGGCATTGTGCACTGTCACACAGAGACAGCTGAACTCTCTCTTCTCAAACCACTTGTGTCCCAGAAACTGTCTTCTTGATGCTCTTCTTGAGCTAAAAGCACAGGCACTTTAGACCCAGCTGTGACATTATGTATCTCCTTAGATGAAATGGGGCACCTGATTGTGAAACAGCTTCTAGTCCATCTCAGTGCAAAGTAAAACAGGGTCACTAATACTTGTCAAAGGTAATGAACGGAGCTCTTACAGAAATGAATGTGTGACTGCATACAAGAAGGTCAAGTGCAAAGTCCTGCACCTGGGTTGAGGCATTTCCCAATATTAATACAAAATGGGAGACATTTTGATTGAGCAGCCCTGCAGAGAAGGACTTGAGGATACTGGTAGTTGTAAAATTGAACATGAGGTGGTAATGTGCACTTGCAGCCCAGAAAGCCAACCACATCCTGGGCTGCATCAAAAAAAAAGGTGACCAGAAGGGTGAGGGAGGCAATTATGCCCTTCTGCTCTGCTCTCATCAGACCCCATCTGAAGTACTGCTGCAGCTCTGGGGTCCCCAGTACAGGAAAGAAATGGAGCTGTTGGAGAGTGTTCAGAGGGCCATGAAAATGATCAAAGGGTTATAACAACTTCTCCTGTGAAGAATGGTTGGGGTTGTTCAGCCTGGAGAAAGGTTATATCTCAGCCTTTCAATATAGAAAGAGGGCACAGAGAGAGATGTTTTACCAGGGCCTGTAGTGACAAGACAAAGGGAAATGGTTTTAAACTGATCAAGGCTAGATTTACATCAGATATACAGAAAAAATTTTAATGACAAGGGTGGTGGTGAGACACTGGAACAGGTTGTCCAGAGAATTTGTGGACGGCCCATCCCTGGAAGTGTTAAAAGTCAGGTTGGGTCTTTGAATAACATTATCTAGCACAAGATGAACCTGCCAATGACAGGGGAGTGGACTACATGATCTCCGAAGGTCCCTTCCAACCCAAAGCATTTTACAATTCTATATTTCTATGACTGTGCCCTTATATTTACTGCTTTTTGGCTGAGTTATCCGAACTCAAGAACTATGTTAATATGCCTACTTCTGATTGTTGAGCTAGCTTTAAGAAACCTGCTTAGGTATTTCCATGTAGTGTTCTGCATCCAAGGTTTATCTCATAAGAGTCTGAGCATATGAAAAACCACCTATACGATACTAATATCAACCTTGTTTTGTGTACTGACTTTGATAAGGTCTAAAATGGGTCCTATATAAATATTTATAATAGGACAATGATTCTGAAATAACAAAAAATATGCTTCTATTGCATAACAAATAAATATTACCCCTTCTGATACATAAAGGTTTTTTTAAAAAGTGTGTTTCCTTACATATGAAATGCATGTACTATAGTGCTACTTTATTGATTTATGATGGAATGAATGCATCCAGCATCACATAATAGATTAGAAACTCCATGACATAGAGCTGAGGTTAATGCAGGAAATAGTATTATAACCCTTGGTATTTAAGCTCTTGTGATTATTTTAAAAGTGTGGTTACATTTGACATTGAACAAATTTGTCAGTTACATCAAAATAAGAGTGTCAGCAAATAGACAGAAGAAAGTTAAACTACAAGGAGACTTAAAGAGGTCAGAATAATAGAATGCAAGAGCATGAGTCGGAAACAAACATGATGAAAAAATAGAAGATGCATACCCTGAAATCAGAAGGGAAGACATGGAGTTGACAGAGAAAAAAACCCACACCTTAAATACAAGACAGATGTTCTCTATCATATGTAGAACATGAGAGGAAATAGTGTGGTTCTCATAGCATAGGCGAGTCATTATGTGGAATAAATCACAAGCTTTTTTTTCTCCATTACATAGGAAAGACTGGAGAAACTGCAAAAAGGTAAAAATGTCAAGCAAGATGCTTTGCGAGACAGTAAGTCAGAGTTCTGGTGTAACATATTCGAAAAAACTTATGAGTACTTCCTTCTCAATGGCTTTAGGACAGAGACATGGGTCAAATGAAGATCTTGATTCTGTAAAACAATATAGCAGAGATTTAATTTTCAGCATGGGCTGAAGCAGAACTCTTTTCTTCAGGCATTGGCTTATTCTCCAAAATACTGGGGAAATACGGAATTTAAGCATATAGGAAAATTTTCACAGTGAAAACCCTTGCTAAATTACAACCTATTAAGAGGCAGAAAAAGAGTAATGTGAAGGAAATCCTCATGTAATGGGAGGTGTATGGAATAATTGACACATGGGAAATACTAATTACACTGCTTGATTTACTTTGCTTTAAGGTAGATAATGACTCAAAATGAAAGGCCTTTTCAGTATGCCTTAAAATGTATTGCAATGCTTCTTTGACTTGCAGAGATCTAAATGCCTAGGTGAGACTTGATGAAATGGGAAAACTGCTTCTGATCTATTAAAAAAACTGGCTGCCTTCTGATTTTTTTCTTTTTCTCAGGATGACTGAGAAGTTGGGAAAATTTGGCTTTTGCAGTATAAACCATGTAGCTTGCAAGTCTCCTACTATGGACCAAAAAAGCTTCAATTTTTTCTACTGTGTTTGCACAGTCCCAAGGGCTATCTAGCAGGAAGGAAAATGCTGCTTGTGGAATCAAAATCATGTAATATTTTCCACCTATACACAGAATTAACAGCACTAAAATATTTGCTATGGGAAGAAATATAAACAAGTCCTTTCTCAGTGCTGGAACTTAGGAACACACCCATGTGGAGGTGAAATTAAGAACAAATAATTAATGACCTCAGCTAAAGGCAGAGGCTGAGACTGGCAGGTCTTGAGCACATAGCACAGCTCAGAGGGACCAGTTTTAAATCGCCTGCTATACCTTGCTTTTCCTCCTGGCTGTGTGAGATGCTGTTTGATAAGTTTCTGAAGGCTTCTTTAACTTGTGCTGACTGTGAGCTTCCCAAAAGGGTCTTGTGCCACAGCCCATTGTTCCAGACTACATCCCTTATTTGTTGCCTCAGCACTCTTATCTTGCATAGATACTTCACAGCAGTCCTTTTCAAAGGACTTCTTTCTAGGGCCTTGAACCTGGTAATACCTACTTTATCACTGAGGAAAATCTGACATGGGCTTTCTGCAAATACTCAAGATTATGATTCAAAGACACTGGATAGACTTTCTTTGAGTTTAAAGGTTATGGGAAATCTATCCTCAGGTGAGCTACAAAACCATCTTTTCCGGCTTATAATCACAAAAGTGAGGTGTTCTGATTTGGTCCTTGAGAAACCTGCCATTTATTGGGATACTGCAATTCTAATGGGAAAAGCTGCAAATGTCAGCCTCATGAATAGCTGCCTTGCTTTTATAGGTGAAAGGCAGAAAATCACCTCAAACATCAAGTGCAGTCTGAGAGGTGCAAAAGAAATTTGATTTAGATCTTAATGATTGTGTGAAGATTGGTTTAGTGAGCCTGAAACAAGCTGAATTTTTCTTTGTTACATTTCAAAGCAACTTGTTTTGTTCTCTTTTTTTATCAGCAGACTTTCAGTAGTTTCACAGTCTACCACAACATTTGGAGATCAAGAGTAGAAGGACTAAAAGTCCTTAAGACTTAAATGTGATTTCTTCTTGTGTGACACAGAGTCTTAAACACAGATTTGAAGATGCTGCAAGACTCCAGAGTCTGCTCATCAAAAAGACTTCTATGCCTAACTTTCACTGAAATTCACAGGAGCCTGACTAATTTAGGTGATAAACAGTGATAATATAATTCTCACTGAGTTGCAGTGAAGTTCAAGCCCCCAAGCTATTTAATCCAATATTATGGCCATTTCCTTCAAGTTTGCTTTCAACGGAGCAACTGCTGTATGAAGGCATGATACTGTATATAGGAGTGACAAAAAGCCGAGACCTTCTGCTGCTCAGGGATGATTTCTGCATCTCTTAAATCAACAAGGTGGCAGAGCAGCTAGGTGTGAGCAGATAATGTTCTGAAATGAACAATGGGGGATGTTTTACCATGTTTCAACAGGCCGCTCCCAAAAATAAATAAACCCATTCTTACTGGGAAACCATCAGCTTTAGCAAACTAGTTTGAGTGTGTATGTTCTGGCAGGTTGGTGAACCTCATGTGCCTCCTCTATTTTCAAGGACTTCCTACTGCTTATTCCCTTTTTACTGGGAGTTCAAACACTGAGTAGGAACACCTTGCTCTGGGTGCTGCTGTTCAAAATTCTTGTTGGAGAGCACACAACAGAAATATTTTACCACAGGTGAAAACAAATATCCCTGAATAGCAATTACAAACAATTAGCTTTTTGAAACATTTTGGTTGTGTGTTTGTTTGTTTTCTCTCTCTTTTTAGACACTCAGCAATAATTTGTTAAACTCAATCAAATTATTTCAGAAAACAAAATAAACAATAAGTATGTGTCAAAGCCATCTGGAAGCACTATGTACATAGAAACAGTGGGATTCCTCTATGCATATTCAGCACTGGAGTTTGTTCTCTTTCTAAGTTTTACATTAACAAACCAAACACACAACCCAGGACAAGAATGTACTTACATAAAAGAGAAGGACCAGCATGAGACACATAAAACCACAGGATTTTGGAAATCCCATGAAACATCCCTATCCTCTTTGGCATTAAAACCTGGTGAACACCTAATCCTATTTTCAGACCTATTGCAGCTGGTCTAGGGGGATCTAACATAGGTGCCTGGGTCTGGGTTGATGACAGAGACAACAAGATCTGAAGAGCTGGTGACACTCCTAGCTCAGGCCACTGCTGAGTACACTGAAAGATGATCTAAAATACAGCAAGAATTTTCTTGTGTTTTGTAGGTAAAGAACATGGTTGCCACACAAGGTTTTAAGGACAAAACAAAAGCAGCAGATCGGCACGGAAAATGAGAGTTCCTGGGGGGCAACACATCTCAGGCTCTTAAAAGATGCAAGTACTGCCAGTACTGCTTGGGTCAAGCACCGTTGATCCTGATTGCTAATTTTTGGTGCTGGAAAAAAACATGCATATTATCTCACTCTGAAAATTATTTTGTTTTCATGAACATACCATACGTGTGTGAGTTACACCCCAAGTTTGCTCAGAAGAGCTTTGGTCCTAGCACAGAACAGGAGAAGGTAGACCAGAGTTTTGCTGCTCCAATAAACCTTTCTTTCCCCTTCATTTTTCATCTGTCTTATCCCAGAAAGAAGGATGGAGAGTACCATTTTAAATGTTAAATGACCAATGTATTCATGAGACAATAAGCCTTTCTGAAAACTCTGTGACTAAATGCCTCAGGTGTTTTACATTCCCATGTGAAAGCAATTCCTGCTCTAAAGAACTCGAAGAAAAAAATAAATCGAAAACTCTACATTTGGATTTAAAAAAAGAATCCCTGTAGCAGATAGAAGCAAGAATATAATTTTTAAAACTTTTATAATTTCACATCTAGTTTCACATAGAGTTTGCTAAAGCAGAACCCATTATTTTCAGGGGAGTCTTCACCTCAGGTAGATCCAGGTGAAATCTGAGGCACTTCAGTGTGGTAATGGTTGCTGAGGAAAGAGGCATGCTCCGATCAGGACCTAGCACAGGTGCAGCAAGCTGTGTCTGGCAACTTCTGTCCACCTGTCTGTCTGTTGTAGCAGGAACTTTAATCTTAGTCTTATTCTGTCAACTCACCTTGGGTTTTCCCTCATGCTTACTGTGCCCTGTTACTGCTTGAGTAACGTAGATTGCAAGACTTCTGTTTACACAGTCTGAGGGTTGGAAAGGTCCGCACTTGATCTGTAAGAGCATGACTTCACAGCTATTAGAATATGTTTCCCAAAATTTTCATTTCATAGTTTCTATAAATTAACTGCACCAATATTTTCTTGTCATATGACTAAGTACAGGTCTCCTTGGGTTTGGCTTTTAACCCTTGGATAATCCAATTGCTGTGTCCAAACTCTTCTGTGTGATGGTCAAAACACTGGCATATTTTGTGCTACAGAAAAATGTTGCAGCAAGAAAGATCAACTACAGTTGACTACAGTTCAGCCCACAGACTCTCACAGGAACTAATAATTTATTGACATGGCACAATACGGCACTGTAAGCAAAAAATCCTTTGTCTTCTTACGCTGTAAATATTAAAATGTATTGAATATGAAAAGCATCACTTGCAAGACTTTAAAATATGAGCAGGGTTATTCCATGACAGATCATCTGCTCATATATAGCAAAGATGCTGCGTATCTAACAAGCATGCATGAGCATAACCCTTTCACCAGGCTAAACTGTATTTAACTGCCACTGAAAGCTGGGATGCAGGAAGAAAGTACTAGTAGTCAGAGCTTTTTCTGCAATTTGTCATGCATGTCAACACAGTGAAAGACATGCCTGAGCTGGCAGTGACAGCACAATTGAACAGATAGCACGAGATGTGCCCTTCACTTTACTGACATGTGCTCAGCATACCTCAGAGCACCACTCTGTAGGAGCAATTTCCTTCCTTGAGCATTCACAGGGAAGGGACGTGTTCCTTGCCCTGCACCTGTGCTGCTCTCTAGCCTCCTGATCCTGATTCACATGATGTGAGCAGCAGTCACAGCTCTGGTCTTTGCCTTTGCTTGAACTACAGTGTGAGATGAAAACTATTTTCAATTCATGTAAGTAATGAGCACTAAAAATTAGACTCAGATCAATTATTAAATGAAGATAATTATGAAATATTAAAGGGAAGCTATTATACATAATGTATTTGTCACAGATTAAAAATTGGCATATCCGTCTTTGCCTGATAATGTATTTGGATATTTAACATATTTAAAAGGAGTGCAAAAAGCAAAGATAAATGGGAGGGAGGTGCATCTATTAAAACAAGAGCTGGACTTGCTAATGACTTCTGCAAAAGAGCTTTCTTCAGTCTTGGATACAGGTTATCCCTAGTCTATACCGATGGCATGCAGGACACGTCACCCCAGGCCTTGGGTACCGCTGTCATTATTATTGTCTTTGAAGACACTATTGTACACATTTGGGGAGAAGAAGAATTTTGATTTAACGCCTAGCCCTGCCACTTGTGTGGAAGTCCTGGTGACTGCAGAGTGTTTTTGTACTAGCAAAATGAAGTTGCTAGTCAGCTGGGGGTTTGTCATGACAGAAAGTACAAACAGTAGAGTCACTTCCCTGAGCTGCTTCTGAAGTCCTGCTGTGCTGAGATATTTTGCATTGCGTCTGATGAGTCAGTGGTGCAGCTTTCTCTCCATGCTTGATGTCCTGAGGACGTGATGCTGATACAAAACCTCATTAAATTCAGCTCAGAGTAAGAAATGGTGGAAAAAAAAAAAGACAAATCATAGATAGAGCAGTTCTCACATCAGAAAATACTGGTTCCTTGGAAATGAGATATTCTGGGGAGCTTTGTTGATTCCCGTGAATTTTACAGTAGGAATCAGGCAGGTAAGCTAGACTGAAGTCAGGATGTCTGGTTCTGCTTGAGCCCCCAATTCCTCCTGACTCCCCAGGTGGTGACACAACCTCTGTCATAACCAATGTTGGCACCTACCTTATTTCTGTGCTGGATGGACCTGTCCTGTCCTCAAAGCTGCTGTGCAGTTTTCCCAGCGTGCCAGCACTGAGGAAGACATGCCAGGCTCTGGGTCTTGCTGGATGGGCCGAAGAGGTGTCACCAGGGAGAAGGGGCAGGTGGAGAAGAGGCAATAGCAGAGGAAGTCCCTAGGCATTGCACCCTGTCTAGGAGGAAGGGGTGGGAGGCCTGTGCCTCACTCTTCTGCTGTGACAGGGGCAGAAAAGGACCAGAAATCTGGGTGGCAGCAAGAGGCCACTGGCCCTTTGCACTGCAGAGGGGGGTGTTTGATGTGGGGCAGGAAGGCCATTGCATGGACGGAGAGAAAGAATATATTTAGTTTCAGGAAAAACAAAATGTTCCTGTTCTAAAACCTGTTCTCTGAGGTTATTTCCATATTTCCTAAACAAAATCTGTTGGGAAGTCAGTACATTTCAGGATTTTGCCTTTTTTTTCCATACTCAGGAGCGAAGCTTAAAAATCACAATTTTTGGGCGCTTGTGGGAGGCCTTTTTGTTTTTTGTTAATCAGGGTAGAATTTTCCCATTTATATGTGCTCTAGTGTTAACAGCTTGTGTGTTTGGGTGTCTTGGGGGTTTTTTTGTTTGCTTTTAAAAATTTATTTTATTTTGGAGACCCCTTATTACAACAACCTGTGTTGGCCAAGAAGCCATCATATATCTGCATGTTAACACATACAGGTATTTTTATGCTTCAGGAGGTAAAGCTGCATTCTGCAGTTACTCTGTGAGAAAGGAAATTTTTGAGGCACCTGGGTTTGGTTTTGTTGTCTATTTTTGCCTGTTCTAGAAGTAATGTCACCCTCAACCTTGAGTTCTGAGTTATTATTGTTTGAAACCAGATACTTAAGAGACTTGAAGAGCATTATTATATAATATTAAATATTAAATAATACTCAGTTTATGTATTAATAAACAGTAAGGTCACAGATTGTTTGATAATAGTAAATGATTAAACTTGTTTTGGAAAAAAATAGAAAAAGAAGAAGTATCCTGGAGGTTGGAAAATCTCCTCTGAAGCCTTTTCTATCTCTTGAGTAAATATGTGCAGTTATAATTAGATAGTTTTGTTAAACATGTATTATGTAACCAAAAACCTGGAACGATTCCAATGCCATTTCTCTCTATTGTGTAAATATGTAATTAGGCAAGATTTTTTCCAGTGCTGCTGCTGATTACATTTTCCTCGGTCATGCAAGAATGGGATTTTTCTCCTCTCATACATACCACAATCCGAGCTCTACAACGAGCCCCGATGCAGCATATTACCATTCTACTCCCAACTGATAATGAATTGTCCCCTATACATTTCTTTGGGTGTCCCCTTCTTTTATATAAAGGAAAGCCTACATGAATTCTGATGTCAATATCAACCTAAGAGAAGATTGGATACTCATAATGGCACTGAGCATAGGGATGACAGTTAATGTTTTTTCATTATGTGGGGCTAGTGAGAGGGGAATAGCTCAGATGAGAATCTCCGGCCTCTGAGCATGCCGCTGGTCCACAACCATGTAGTGTCACTTCCCATATTCCCTCAGCTGAGAGGATTTTAGATGCAATAGGTGCTGTGGCTGTGCTTTGGGAGTGCTTGAGGAAAATACCACAGAAATTGTAGCACCTTCCTCTTGAAGCCATTATTATGGAGTAAAAGTTCAGTCCTGAACTCTAATAGCCCTGATGACTAGCAATAGCAAAGTCACAAACGCTGAACTGGACAAGCCATGGGAAGAGAACTCACCCTGACTACTATCTGTCCCATTTGCATGGAATTACCTTTATACCTTCAGATAGTGTATATTTCCAAGAGAACTTTATTTCTTGCATAAACAAACCAGAAAAAACCCAGACAGTTTTGTGTCAGTCTTGTGACAATGCTGATAGCATGTCCCAGAGTAGGAAAAACTGGCAAAGATAAATGAAGTTTAGCTCTGGTATAATTTTTTTTGTAAATTTTGCCAAGAGCTTTATAATAATGGATTTTCATGTTTAGAAATAATTTTGAAGATGAGAGAGTAATTTTGAGGATTTGCAGTGCTTGGGCAACATTTTTATTATTTCTGGCTCTGATTGTATTTCCTCAAGAGATGTGAGTGTTAACTATCACTTTGAAAGACCTCTAAGATTCAGAAGCCAACTAAAGCTTTTCTAAAACATAATTAACATTTTAGTGAACTTCTGAAGTATTTCAGACACATATGAGCCATTAAGGACTCAATGAAAAGGAAACTATCGCCATTCACCAGCAAAACAAGGCAGTGTCATGCCCCTATAGTGCATTTCAAGTGGTCAGTATTGAACTGGTTGCCATTCTGTTTTCTGTTGCTCCATAAATAAACTCTAACACTATTTTTATGGTGAATACCTCTTTATAATATTAAAATCATCTCACTTGATGAAGATCAAGAAATTGGAAAGAATTATATATGTTTTGAAAAAGTAGAACTGTTGATTTAGAAAACAGCAGAAAATGAAATCTTATCTCAGCAAGAACATTGATCTTTAAAACAAAATTTATTAAACTTTCAAAGATTTCTGGTAGTTCAAATATAAATCAGCATTTTTTTTTCTTTAAATGAAAAACTTCCATCTGTAACCTATTACAAGGTTATGAAAATAACAAACATATGAAAATAATGGAGGCTGGTTAGAAAAAGGTTTAGGTAAATTGCAAAGATTTAAAAAAGCCAATGATAAAGTTCATTGAAGACTTCATTAAGTGATCCCATGGTGAGACATGTATCTTCAGGGCCTTAAAAATGGCTTGGCTATGAAATGCCATGTGTACAGTTCATTTTTTAATGGAAAACTAACTTCATAGCGTGGCAAGGTGTTCTATAGGATAGATTATTTAATCATTAATTGTAATAATAGCAAAACATGAATCTATTTCATTAGGCATTACAAGAACATAGTGAAGCAGTAGTGAAACTGGAGCTTCTTACGACACAAAATTATTTTAACTAATTAGTGTTACTGAGGATTGAAACTCATCAGGTCTTAAAAAAGAAAAGAACAGAAATCTCCAACTTTGATTTACTGTTGACATCTGCCCATCATCATATACAACAGTGACAGCAAGCTCCGTGCATTTCATTGCCTTCCTATTTAACTGTATGAGTTGTGGTTGTCATTGTGGCAGGTCCAATGGTAGCCTTGCTCATTGTGAATCCAACAGCAGACAGAAAGTTATGTGGCGGACACAAAATGTAGAGGAAGTATGCCATTACACAAGCATGCAAGGCTCTAAGGCAATTTACTATCTGTCTCTTTCTCCTCAGCATATAATGTACAAACGAGCTTTCCCAAAGCTGCTATTTGTAATCCCCTGGTTTTGGATTGCAAAGACAAACTCATCTTCTTTACTTGGAGTTCTCTTTTCTTTACTTGGAGAGATGGGTTTTCAGAAAGCTGGGATTTATAAAGTAGGGGTTTTTTATTCCCTACCTCCATATTCTGTCTCAGTTCTTTGAGTGAGCTTGTAGGTACAGATGTACAGCAGGAGGTGGAAGCGAAGGCAAGGCAGAAACATCATGGGCTTTGGGAATTCTGAGTTGTGCGGATCTGCCCTGTAGTGGCCAAAAGTCTAAGCATTTGCAAAGGAATGTTGTTAAAAATAATAATAAAATGTAAGCAACTTAAAAAGAAGGGGAAAGGAAAATTCACTCGTCTCTCTGAGGTGCCTGTTTTTGGAGCCCAGAGAAGCAGCATATTCACATGCCTGCTCCTGGCCTTTTGGATGAAACCCCAGGAGGATCCTTGTCCATCCCATCTGCTCTCTTGTGCTTTCTTCATAATCAATATCTTCCTACTGTCAGAGAAAGTGTGAAACAGACTAAAGAAGCTGCCCTGCATTAACTGTCTTGAGAGCTTAAGGCGGTTTTGCTACTTGAACTGAGCAATTCAACTTAAAATAACAGTGTGACGTTTCCCCAGAGAGGCAAAAACCAAAGCCTGATCTGTCATAACTAATAAAAGCAGAACTTTGTCAGTCAAAGTCAGCAAGGACCTCAGGGGGAAGGGAATAAATGGAATTTATTAATGTGTTGCTGTTGCCTGAACATGTGCATTATGCAGCTGTTGAATTAAAACATTCCCCCGCATTCTTGCAGAGTGATGCTTTTTGTTGTATTTTCTTATCTACTGTTGAAATCTTTAAAAGAAAATAATTAATTGCACTGAAAATAAGTCTTCTCATTAAGAACAGCTGAACCAATGTGCATCAAGTGAGCATTAACCTAATCTTTATTTATATTTGGGATAACAACAAATGTCTGATTCAAGATAGTATAGATAACGGCAGCTGATTAAATTCCTGTGGGGTTTTCCCCTCATACTTATTGATTTATAGTACTGAATCCATAGCTATTTTTGCTAATATAAACTATATGAAAATGCTCTTTTATCTAAAACAATGAATTGTTTACATGCAGGTATTTCTACTTTTAAATAATTTTGTTTTCAAATGCTTCAAAGCACATCAAACTCCATCATAACTGCATAACTTATGTGACCAAAACTGATGTCAAAAGTTATCTTCTAACCCTATGATGTGATTTTATTCATACAAATTTTTCAGGGCATAGCTATGAATAAAAAACCTTTTTTCACAAGATGAAATATGTTCATAAGTGTATCTATTAATTAACCATGAAGAAATGTAATGCACAGTATTCCATGTCATGGATAAATTATCAGGTCCCAGAGAATACATTTTTACGTTGACATGTTATTCAGACTTCATCTTTTTCTTTCAAAAAGTCAGAAAACCGCTGTGACAAAGCTGTAGTTCAGAATTTTTCCAGATATAAATAAAATAGGACCTGTACACATATTTGAGACACTTCAGTCTCATGAAAAGAAATTCTTGCAGGATTTCCTGGTCAGGATCAAGAACTACTGGAAACATTGAATGATAGTCATTAAAATCTCAAAAGACTGTCTGGCACTCTGCTTTAAAATGAAATTAAACTTTTGGTTGTGTATCTGAACAGGTTTATTATCTCTATGCATACTCTATACACACTACATACTTCACAACTTCATTAGTTTCCACAATATAAAAAAAAATCATGTTCTGATCCTAAGAAACGTGAATCCTAATAGTTCTATTGCATTTAGTTTTATGGACAGACAGTCAGACAGTGCTATGAATCAGTGAAACAAGGAAAATAATCTCTACTCCCTGTTATTAAGTCACCTCTGTCCGTAAGATCTCGACACCCCCTGCCATTAAGAGGACTCTGCAGACACTGAGTATGAAGCTGATCCTATACATAGGTACCTACCCTGTATGCCTGAAAACTGCCTGGAGAATGGTGGTGTGACTGCTCATGCAGGTGAAGCTGAGTACGTTTGAAATACCTGCAAATAAAAGGCTACAAATTGTCCTTTACTCCTTTTAGAAGAAAATGAAGATATCCACAGCTTTTTATCAGGTTATAGTTCTAGCAACTTCTAGAATTTAAGATAAAGTCTTTCTCACTGTGTTCTCTCTTGTAGCGTGGATCAGAAAATTACACATTCTGCATGAGGAAGAGCTTTGAGCTCCTGTGTGTTTTCAGGAGGGAGGTGTCAGTGCTCTGCTCTCCCTCCTCCCAGGCATCAGCACCTGCTCCTCATTCAGGGTCCTGGGTGTGCTCCACCTCACTGCTACATGCACTGGAAACACATCTGGAGAGAAAACACTGTAGATTTTAGAGAGAGTAGCAGATGGTGGCATGCTCTTCTGCCCATACAGGAGTCATTATATAACACCAAGGGTACCTGAACCAGGCAGGCTTCATCCACAAAATCTCACTCTTGTTTTGCCATTTGTGATTTCCAAAAAAACTTACTGCATTAATTTAAGTTGCTGCCATTCACTTGCTACGATTAAACTTCATGTCCAGATGAGAATTTTCCAGGCAGAGTGGCTGCCCAGGGTGCTGGCTGCCCATATCTTCACAGGGTCCAGCCTCAAACCTGGTATTTCAAGCTGTCCTGCAGGCATGCACAACCTACTTAGTAGATCGCTTCTGGCACCATTGTGTTCCACCAGATCACTGAAATCAAGTAACCAGAAGGCAATTCAAGACTAGGTAGATGAAATTCCCAGAATCTAGCACACAGTGGTGAAACTCAGAGGAGGGAAGAAGTAGTCCTTTCTTCTGCCATTACCAGCGCTTAATACAAGTGATTTTTTTCAACTGATCTTTCCTGCAATGCTGTAATCACAGAATCACAGAATCATAGCGGTTGGAAGGGACCTTGAGAGACCCTTGGGTCCAACCCCTCTGACAAAGCAGGTTCCCTAGGACATATGGCACAGGTAGGCATCCAGACGGGCCTTGGATATCTCCAGAGAAGGAGACTTCACAATCCTCCTGGGCAGCCTGTGCCAGGGCTCTGTCACCCTCACTGTGATAAAGTTCTTCTGCATACTGGTGCAGAACTTCCTGTGCTCCAACTTGAAGTCATTGCCCCTTGTCCTGTCTCCACAGACTATAGAAAAGAGGCTGGCCATTTCCCCTTGTGTCCCACACTTGAGATATTTATAAACACTAATGAGATCCCCCCTTAGCCTTCTTTTCTCAAGGCTGAACAGTCCCAGTTCTTTCGGCCTATCCTCATAGGGGAGATGCTCCAGTCCTTTAATCATCTTCACAGCTCTTCACTCTCCAGGAGATCCTTGTCCCTTTTATACCAGGGAGCCCAGAACTGGACACAATACTCCAGGTGGGGCCTGACCAGGGCAGAGCTGATGGGGAGGATTACCTCCTTTGACCTGCTGACCACATCCTTTTGATGCAAATGGGATCCCAGGATCCCATTTGCCCTCTTAGCCACAAGGGCACACTGCTGGCTCACAGCCAACCTGTCATCCACCAGGACCCCCAGGTCCTTCTCTGCACAGCTCCTTTCCAACTGGTCATGCCCCAGCCTGTACTGGTACAAGTGGTTATTCCTTCCCAGGTGCAAGACGCTACCATTGCTTTTATTAAACCTCATTTGGTTTCTTAATAAACTCTGCACACACCAAATCATGCCCCCACATGGCTATGCAACCCACACAAACCTTAGCAGGGTAAAAATCATTCACTCCAAGCAAAACTCTGTAAATTAACTGAAATGCTGCTCAAATAAAATGAGAAAGGAGATTAACAGAGATACCCATCTTCTTGTTTCTATTGTGAAGGGCTGGGATGCTGCTCATGTTTGCATGGGTTTTGGGGCTTTATTGACCTCTGTGTAAATGCTGTTGATCAGAGTTGTGGAAAATATGTGAATTATAATCACATTAAAATATTCTGGAAAAGAATACAAACTGGGAAGCTGTTGCCAAAACCCCAAGTTCCAGAATAATGATGTAAAATTACATCTGTAATTAAATGTAGACAATGTGGCTTCAGGAGAAAGCCCCAAAAGTTTATATTCCTTTACAAAGATCATCTGAAAGTTGATGAAAGAACTGCAGTATCAACCCATGGCAAATATATTACAGTGTATTTTTGACTGGAACAGCATATCCACAGTGGAAGCAGAGTAGGTTTTTATTGGAACAGGAAATAATGTACAGCTTAAGTAAAACATACTCACACGGATGTTTTTGCCACAGGTGGGGCATACTGCATGTATCGCTATGATATCAACTAAGTGTGTAACTAAATTACCTGGTTTGTTTAAAGCCATACTGGTATTTGTTTCCAATATTTTTTTCAAATGTATTTAATCAGTTTATATAAAACAGATCTTAGGAAACATTATCTTTCCTTGCAACCCAGAGAGCCAAATATGTCCTGGGATGCATCAAAAGAAGTGTAATCAGCAGGTTGAGGGAGGCAATTCTGCCCATCTACTCTGCTCTTGTGAGACCCCACCTGTAGTACTGCTGCAGTTCTGGGGTGCCCAATACAAGAAAGACAAGGAGCTCTTGGTGTGAGGCCAGACGAGGCCATAAAGATGATCAGAGGGATGGAACACCTCTCTTACGAAGACAGGCTGAGAGGATTTGTCTTGTTCAGCCTGAAGAAGAGAAGGCTTTGGGGAGACTTTGTTGCAGCCTTCCAGTACCCAGAGAGGGCAGGGGTGCTCTATGCCTTGGTGGGGTCTCACAGAGCAGAGTAGAGATACCTGGGTAATAGGACAAGGGGTAATGGCTTTAAACTAAGAGGATAGATTTAGATGAGATATGGGGAAGAAATTCTTCTCTATGAGGGTGATGAGACACTGGAACAGGTTGCTCAGAGAAATTGTGGGCAGCCTGGTCTAGTGGAGGGTGTCCCTGCCCGTGACAGAAGTGTTGATGATATAGATCTAGGTGATCTAGCTGATCTTTGAAGTCCCTTCCGACCCAAACTGTTCTGTGATCCTGTGATACTATGGTTCTATATGAAAAGAAGGAAAGGCTTCTATTGAATTTTTTTTTTTTAATGGATTTCTGTGCTAAAACAGCATAACCTAGATTTGCCTAGAAGCAGATGTTTGGGCTGTAACATTCTTCTGCCTGTTTTCCTGTCCTTTTAATCACTCTGGGTTGAGGTACTGGCTATTTTATTTCAGAAAGTTATCCTCAGCACAAGCAAGCTTGTTGTCTCCTACATTTAAGACCACAGCAATAAATCCAGATTAATTTGTAATAGTCAATGGTGGTTTAATTTAAAACTATATGCAAGTATCAACTGAATATTTGCACAAGATAATAAAACTACTTCTATAATCCTTCAGGACTGCATTATGGCCTAGTTGATGGTTCAGCTTTTATTGGGGGAATTCCCCTGATGCTCCTACAGCACATAAAATATTAAATTTTCAGGTCTATTCTGTTAAGTCAGAAACCTAGGCATCAGGAGGAACAACATGCAAAACATTTATGAACTCTAAATTTTTGCATCCATTTCAGTATTTATAATAAAAGCTTTCTGAGAGATTGTCATGGAATTGCTGAAAATAGAGGTGGAGACCAAACTCGAGATGTGACATTTCTCACCAGAAATCTGAGGAGATGTAGAAAAGTAAGGAGGCAGGGAAAGGGCAGCTGGTGAGAGCAGGGTGTCCTATGGGCCCAAGGTGTCAGTGAAACTGCTAAGGCAAGTGAAAGTTCTTCACTTTTAGTAAGAATTAGTCAAAAGCAAGAAGTTTCATAAAGTATAAGAGTCTGATGTGTTGTTGAGGGAGGCCCTCTTGTTGAGTCTTGAGGTTCAGAAAGGACCCCCTTGCTTTCTGAAGTCCTCCTCAGAGAGGAGCCCAGGTGTGGCTAGGTTGAGTGTTAGTCCCAGACTTGGTCATGTCTTGGTTTATGTCTAAAGGATGACATGTATAACCCCATATCAGAGTCAAAGTTTGCCTGTCAGAGCCCCCAAGGACTTTCAATGACACAGTTTCACAAAGTTGAAACTAATAGTTTCTTAAAGAGACAGACACAGAGTTTGGAATTGCCATTGATAAGTGCACTTACTGCAATAGTGTTAATATATGACTACGATTATAATGCTAGCAAAAGCAGTGCTTACCAAGAAGGAGTACCTGTCTTGTGTGGAAGAGAAGGAGCACAGTCCATTAACTGCCTCTTTGGGGTCTTTAGTTTCTTCTTTCCCTCCCCAAGGTGTAACTTCCTCACTATCCTTTAGAAGCCAGTCTTAGCTGTTCCCTCCCAGGGGTGATGTTTAACATGGTTTGGGTGGAGAGTCGAGTACTATAGTCATGTATATTTGGCATGTACAGCTTTTAGCTCATTAGCATATTTAGGAGAAATATTCATTTCACAGTTAAGGAAGCAAAAGGTCTCACTCCAGGCTCTGTGGCCTTCAAAATTCTGTGTAGAAACCATCTGTCTGTTTATTCCACATCACCTAGACCAAATGGGGCTGGAATGCTGCCATAAGGCTCCATCCTTCGGCTGCTTCTCATACCAACCTTACTTCTCATACTAACCTCCATCCACAATGTTTGCACAAGAGATAAGTGGACACTGGTGTTTTAACCTCTTAGGTACAATTCCCACAGCAAAGGATTTTTTTTTAGACTGATTCTGTAAAGGGGGTGGGTTTGTGTGTGTTTATTTTACTGTTCTGAGGCTGTTTATACTTCAGAGAAGAATGTGTGGGGCAGTGGAATAGCTGTGCAAGGACTTTATGAACTCCTGTTGCAGTGTGATGGTAAAACTTCTTATATCTTTATGCAACTCATGACATTTATATTGTATGCTAATTCTGCACCCACTTTCAGGTATTTTATTCACTTGGGTGAATTTTATTCACAGGACCTCTTAAGAATAGTCATGTGCTCTGAAACAATCAACTATTTTAAAAATTGTAAACATCTTTTTCATGCAATGTTCTTTATGCTTTGCATGCAAACTGCATACAATTTTCTTTCATAATGCCTGGTCCTAGGAAATAGTTGGTGCTTCGAGGGACAAACTAAGTCAGTGAGTTCCCTGAAGTCCTGACACCCAGGTGATGGGTAACCCTCCAGATACCCTTAGTCCTTCTTTCCTTCTTAACCCTCTCTCTTTCCTTAGAGCAAAAACTTAAATAGAAACAGCTTTTGAAATTAATCACTCCTACAGTTCTCAGGAGTTCACATACGCTTAAGCTTGTATGCAATGTAAGGAAAAAAATGTTAGCTGTTAAAAGCTGCTATCTAAAAGGTGGAAAGAAAAAATGTTTTACAGTGGTGTTTCTTTTGTAGAAAGAATTACTGATTTTTTTTTCTTTCTTTTTTTTTTTTTTTTTGCTACCACCTCTTAAACAAATTTTTCAGTGCCTCCTAAAACTCTTTGGGCTATTGCTATGAGCAGTATTGCTTCATACATCATACAGTAAGGCACAAAACCTCATGTGAAAACACAGCTCCATTTAGGTTATGCTTTCATGATTCAGAAAAATTATTTTAAAAGCTTTTTGAGCCCCTACTGAGAATTGACTTGATTCCCACATCATTTTGCTCAGAAGTGCAATCAAAATCTCTTAAGAACAAGGGACAGTCTAATTGGCATACTTAAAAATTCTTAATTGTGACTAGGGGATAGCAGCATAGTTTAAGAATATGGTTTCAAAGAAAGAATATTGGTTTTTATTTTTCAAGAACTGTTACAGTTGGTTATCTTTTTGAAAACTCCATGAAAACTTTAGCAGTTCAACTTCAAACCTGAGCTTTTGGAGATTAAATTGTTCAGTTGCCCAGAAGATATAAATTACTAATCTTTAACTCAGCAGATGTGGAAATTTTACAGTTTTTCTGGTCCCAGTGTCCCCAGGGGAATAGCCGGGTTTCAGGAAGGTATTTAGGTTCTTGGTTTCCATGAAGAATAGTCTTGAAAATAGGATTGAAAATCTCAGTCTTCTGACTTTCATAGGAATTCTATACACAGTCAGAAAGAACATTACTGTAATGGTGGTGATGCTCATGGTGCTATTTTGGGCATTTATTTATCTGTGAAGACGGATTTTCTTCTTGCCATGAGAGACCTCCACCTCAGATACATTGGGGGGTATGAAGGTCAGGCATTTCGTGTAGGAGACCCAAGACCAGTCTCTGTCTTGCCTGAGAGTGGGTGTCAAAGCACTTGCCAATGGTCAGCCATCCCTGCCCTCCTGCCATCATTGTCCCTCCAGGATGCATGGGGAGTCAGGAAAACTTGCTTGTACTGGGAGCATCGCTATCAGCAGTAAAAGTTAAATGAGATACACTTAACCCCACGAATCTAGGTTTATGGCTTCACATGTATCTGCTAGAAGCACACACTAGTGTCCATCCATCCCCCCCATTATTTTGTTTTAATTTAGTTCATTGTAACAGTATTGGTTTTAAGTACTAAATTTATTTTTTTATTCAGGCTGAGAGATTAATACCTCAGACTACTGGAAAAGGATTTCTCCCTGCTGTCATCTGACATAAACTGGAATTTCTTGTGTGAAATAAGGCCTTCTTCTGGTCATGATTTAGGTTGCAATATCAGAATTGGGCTCATCCAACTCCTCCAATGTAGAATAAACATTTTCAATTTTCAAGTCCCCTAAAACATTCTGTGTATGTTCCTGTATAAGTCTACTGTAAATGGGTGGGTTTGTTTGCTTTTATTATCTTTCAGAGACCCTTTAGCATTAGTCTAGAGACTTGTCCAAGAGCCCACAAATGGATAGTTGAAAAAATCTCTCCAGAGTAAAACTGAAGTTCTGAGATCTCAGTTTCACAGGTACACTGGATTTTATTTTTAATGCAAGTTTTCATTAGCATGAGTGAAGGGAAGACTTGTGTGGAATGCAGGGACAACCAAGACATGTGGCATATCCTAAGAGATAATAGGCTTCATTACACAGGAATGAAGCTTTTAAATATATTGTCATGGATGAACAAGGGAAGGAGGAGATTTTCTTAATTATAAACTTCTAAACAGGTAACAACTCACTGGAATTTGAGATTTTTGTTGGAAGAAGACAAAAAGTGACAAATATTGTAGTCAGAATGAAAGAGACATAGTAAATCTTGCAAGATAAATTAAATTTATAATGTGGAATAAACATCATAAATCATAACATTGGAAGGGACTTTAAGTTTCCCACCCAAGCAGATTCATTATTCCGTTTGCATGTTCTTCTAACTTTCCTAAAGTAATTGACCTTGAGTATTCATTTCAGTGCTCTGCATTTACTAGATTTTTTTCTATCTCTCCAGTTTGTTTTCTGTATATGATACGTCTTTTTTAATAACAAGTCCTTCCCTTTCCTTCCCTTTCCTTCCCTTTCCTTCCCTTTCCTTCCCTTTCCTTCCCTTTCCTTCCCTTTCCTTTCCCATTCTCCTTCCCATTCTCCCTCCCATTCTCCTTCCCCTTCCCATTCTCCTTCCCATTCTCCTTCCCTTTCTTTCCCTTTCCCTTCCCCTTCCTTTCCTCACTGTCTTCATGTCAAAACTTAGCTTGTGCCTCCTTAGCAAGCATTGACAGGAGGACAAGAACTAGAGCAGGCTGAGGAAGGACAACTATTTATTTACAACAACTTTCTCCAAATATATTTTCATTGTGCACTGTAGACAAAATGAGACATTTGTTATTTAAATTGGAGCTGTGCTGAAACATCTGTTCTGAAGTTGAAGGTTCCAGTTTTCTTTTTTTTCTCTTTCTATTGCTTTGATTAAAAAGATTATCCTGCTTCTCAAATGCCTTACTGCTATAAACTTAACAGAAATATATGTTTTGATTAAAATTGCAAGGTTTCAAAACCAAAGCATTTTTCATTTACACAAGAATATTAAACTAGAAGGGACAACATGTAAATAAGTCTACTCCTCTGCAAGTACCAGCAGCATTGGATAGAAGTTTAAATCAGAAGGATGCACAGAGCATCCCTAGTACTTCTTGTAGAAACAGTGCAGACTGCAAGAGTTGTCCTAAATTTGCAGTTAATACACAATCTATGAGGCAGGGCCAAAACTAACTCCATAATGGAATAGAGACAGAGAGCAGGAGACTGTGAGGACATTGTTAGGAAAGAAGAGCTCTGAGCTAGTTGGTTGGTTTTGGTTTTTTGGGGGTTTGGTTTTTTTTGGTTTATGATTTGTGGGATTTTTTCCCCCAAACTCATTGGTCCCCTTAGGAATCAGTCTGTTTTTCTCTCCTCAGGGAGACAAAAATTCCTTAACATTTCCTACCTGTCCGAGCAGGGTGAATGTTTCCTTCTTGGTTATAAGTACTGTGCTCAGTTTAACTTGCATGCAGAATCAGTCACCATGTATTGGTTAAGGACAGAGGAGAATCAGTGCCCTGTGCCCTATTACAGACCTGTTTTTAGCAGTAAGCAGCTTCCAGTGTTTTATGGCAAGGTTTAAAAGAAAAACAAAAAGCTACTTTTTGAATCATGGCACCAAAGAAGATGGGGAAAGAGAATGGAGGGTGGAATGTCTTTCTGTCTTCTGGAAATGGTCAACAATCATGCCTTAATAGAGCAAATGTGGTTGCATACAAAAATTCAGGCAAGGAATATGATGACTGGGTCTGGAAGGGCACAGCAAATTAGTGGAAGGTTTGAATGGTTTAAAAATGCCATGCTGTATCCATGTGCATGCCTGTTGACTGCTGCTGTGCCTGGATTGTCCAATTCAGCTTAAGAGGTACTTTCCTACCAGCAGAAGAGGGCCTGCTGTGCCCCATGACAATAAACTGGCTTTTTCTCCGCTACACTGCTTATTTTCAGCAGCCTTGGGCAGATTACATCTGAGGTATGGCCAATGCAATCAGATCCTTTACAGACTTCACTTGCCTCACTAGCTGGGAAGAGAAGAAAAATGTTCAGAAGGAATGAGCATGTTTAGACTTAAGCTGCAGAGAACATATTCACCCTTCTCCTATTCAATATTTAAAAACCACATCCACAAAATTTTGTTTTCCAGTGTCTTGCTGTAACAATAATCTTTCAGCATCTCTAGCTGAATAAGTGATGCAAATGGACTGTCATCCATCCTTTTTATCCTGTATACCATTTCCTCTATTTCAGTTCTATATCTGCTCCCAGAGTGTAATATGAAAGGCCAGAAGCTTGAAGGCACTGGCAGACAGTACATTTTAATCACTGTAAATGTATTTTGCAGATGCTGTCAACTAGATCGGTGTGTAACTTTGCACATACAGATACTTTCACCTCTCCTTCCCTTTCAGTTGGGCAGGCAAATGGGTGCTTCTAATGAATGGTGCTTCTTGCTGAGGCGACAAACATTTCAAAGTGCAGCCCCAAACTATTAGGTAGGGAGGAAATCTCTTCATCTAGGGTTGCTTAAAGCAACACTAACTGCAGCATGGTGCATTCTGCTTTCTTTGATAGGCAATGCAGGACATGGGCACAGGGATCTGTGACACCCTTGGTCCTTAGAAATGTAAAATCTGTCTGCCTGGAAAAAAAATGTGTTTCTTTTTTGACATCACTTATATTTTTAAAGTTCTTTCAAATTTTGTAATTTCTCAAATATAATTGTTTACATGATCATTAAAAAGAAAAAAAATGTGGTCTTTGACATTAATGTGAAAAAAAAGAAAATTACTAGCTTGTGAGAAAGTAGTAATTCTATTTTTTAAAGTGGTTGGGCAGATTTGGTAGCATTTCAGTGCAATTCTGTGAAACAACACAGTAACTGAAGGCAACAATTTATTATGAGAATTGTTACATGAAGTTTTAACTCTCATTCACAAAACCTCAGGTGGGTTATTTTCCTTATTGCCTGATTGTGAAAAAAAAATAAAAATCCAACCTTCCTGCAAATCACCCACCTAGTAGGAATCTCTGAAGTAAAAAAGGACATTCCACTTTTTGCCTTAAGTATTCAATATGATCTGGAAATGCTTGCATGTCATTCTGGAAACACAGTAGATCACTTCATGTTGCTCTGAGAAATGAGAAGGTCACCCGTGGTCAGGCCTCTGTGGCCAAGATAAATGCTGGATATGACGTGGGAAGGCATAGATGTACCTCTTATTGCAGATGATTACCTCATCTCTCTGGATCGCATTTGCTGCTCACTACCCCACCTGTTTTTTCAGATTGTGGCACATGGACATCTGGGAGAAATTTAATAGAAAGCTGGCCAGTAAATAATTTTTGTTTTCATAAAATATTAGGGAAAAATTGTTAGCTTTGGAAACATCTTTCCACTGAAAGACGTAATTTTTGCAGCAGCAAAATACAGATATTTTTATTTTGGGGTATCAATTTTTAAAGGAAATATAAAATATTCATTTTAACGATTAATTTTCTTAAAAACAGTAATATTGATGGAAAACAGAGTGGAGGGACCAACTCTCAATTAGGGCTTTGGGGGTGCTGCTGTGCAGAACTGCAGTGTTCCACAGCATTTGGAAAATGTCTTTTTGGGGCAGGTTTTTTTTTAGACAAGAGTAAAATTTCTGAGTATTTGCATAAACTTTGAAGTGACATGAAGATTTTTGCTTTGAAAGTTGAATGAACAAGAACATGAAAGCTTAGGTATGACTGCAAAAAGGAATTTGGGTGTGGAAGAGTCCTCAGGACCTGACTGACTTACACGGTCTATTGCTCTGAATAGTATGTGACAGATACCATGCCTACTGGTGGTAGCATTTCATTGGATTTAAGAGAATGAAGCATGTTTTCAAGTCTGTGGATGTCATGGTATTTGATGCTTTATGTGGAAAATAAATCCAATAAGCTCCAGAGATGCTGTAACTTGAAAATGTATTCAAATAAATTATTAATGTAAATGTATTTAAATAAGCCATTATGTTGAATATGCAGCAGAAGTGCTGGTTTTCATGGTGAGATATAAGTACTAGTGTCATAAACATTAATTATTAGAAGAGAAAATTGTGCATGTAAGAATTTCTAAAGCACTTGGCATTGACCCAGGTCCTCAGGCATTGAAGTTATTGGAAAATTTTTCCATTGTGTTCACTAGTTAGGCCGATACTGAGTGCCTTTAAATACCTCCTGTAGTTTTATCTGTTAGTTTTATCTGTTATCACTTTCAGTAAAAACCTTAAACTGAAGAAAGAGTACTTCTGATTTTCCCACTTTACTCTTTAGGTAAAGGCTGGAAAATTACAATAATTTTAAAAATTAGCAAGCTGAGCTTGTGCAAAATCAAATAAAAACAAAATCCTTTATTTTTTATATGAAAATATTCTGTTTTTTCTGTTTATTTCTTTTTTTTTCCCATAATCCTAAAGACACTTCAGTCAGGGTGATGAACACTACTACCATAATATGTTGAACAATATCATATCATATTACAGAATCCCATATCTCTTATATATCATAAAATTTCTAATATTTAATATAGAAAAGATAGTCCATGACAAAAACATTTTTGGGAAGGACATTTTTGTTTAAAGTACTGCTCAGAGTGGAATTAGTCTCAGCTTCCTTGATTTTAAAAAAAAAAAGTATAATTAATTAGATCCAAGAGTTGTGAAAAATAGCTACAAGTTTTATGTTGATCTTTTTTAGCTTTTCCCTTACATACATATTAGTACAGATTATTTAAGTTTTATAAATGAATGTAATAAGCAGTGTAGACTAAGCTGATGTGTGTAATGCAATTAAAGGAAGAAATGAAGATGTAATTAGAAATGCATTTCTTTTCCTTAAATACTTCTTGACAGTAGATCTCGACATTAGGAACTGGAAATTTTGACTGGACATTAGGAAACATTTATTTACCTAGAGGGTGGTCAAACGCTGGAACAGACTTCCTAGAGGTCGTCAATGTCCCAAGCCTGACAGCATTTAAAAGGCATTTGGATGGTGGCCTTTACAAGATGCTTTAACTTTTGGTCAGTCCTGAATTGGTCAGGCAGTTGGACTAGATGATCATTGTAAGTCCTTCCCAACTGAAATTGTTCTATTCTATTGTGCTTCGATTTTTATGATGCACTAATCATCAACCGGGCTGTTTGGGAGTTGCTATGTTGAAGATGTTATATCTAACATGTAGGAAATTGTATTAGTTAGCAATTGTTTAACAGGACTTACCTGAGGGCTTTCCCTCTTCAACTTTGCTAATAGTTAATTAATACCTGAGATTTTAAGATGTTAAATATGACAATTCCATCTGAGCCTTGAAAATAACAAGCTCTACAAAATAAAACACAAAATACATAGAGAAAGATACTCAGGAAATCAAAGAGAAACAGAAAAATCTGTAAAGGTTTGTGGGATGACCAGCTGATGTACCATGTTTGTACTAATGGGCTATTTTGCTTACTCAGCTGGACAGTTCACTGTATATTTTTAAGGGCAAATAGTTTGCTAGGTGTTGTGGTTTAACTGCAGCTAGCAAATAAGCCCAATGCAGCCTCTCACGCACTCCTCTCTGGTGGGATGTGTGAAAGAATTCTAAGAGTGAAAATGAGAAAGCTTGTGGGTCAAGATACAGTTTATCAGGTAATGCAAAAGCTGCACACACAAGCAAAGCAAGGTAAGGAATTCATTCCCCACTTCCCATGGGCAGGCAGGTGTTCAGCATCCCCAGGAAAGCACGGCTCCATCACATGCAATGGTGAATTGGGAAATAACATCACTAAACATCGCCCTTGTCCTTCTGGCTCCCCCTTCTGTGTATGCTGATCAGACACCATATGTTATGGAACATCCCTTTGGTCAGTTGGGGTCAGCTGTCCAATCCATTTCCCCTCCCTACTCCTTGTGCACCCCTAGCCCACACACTGGTGGGGCGGTGTGAGAAGCCTTGGCTCTGTGTAGGCACTGCTCAGCAGTAACATCTCTACTTTATCAACACTGTTCTCAGCACAAATCCAAAATGCAGCACAGTGCTAGCTACTATGAAGGATATTAAGAGCCAAACCCCGTGCAAAACAAACAAACAGAAAACTGGGAACAAAGGCTGAGGACACCACTGATCAGTAATAGGTTTTCAATTTTTCGAAACACTGCTTGCAAAAAACAAGCCAACAAACAAAAGAAAATACTATTTCTGCTGTGGAGAAGTGGTGCAGGTCCCCTGGTCCCCGTGACCCTGTTTTCAGCAGGGGAAGGGAAAAGTGGAAGGAAGTAAAGTGAGACCAATCTGCTGCAAGAAGGGTACAGTGCTAGTCAGTGCTGCTGACTGAGACAACACATTGCTGCTTGGTGCTTAGGGTGCCATCAGTGCATTTTCTCTTTTGTAGGATGCAGACTCCCCTTCATCCGATCATCAGTAATGAGGTATAGGAACAAAACTGCTCCGGATCTCTAGTGATGTGAACACTACTAACCCATCATTTAAAGATAATACTCAGAAGGCAAGGTAATTTTAGAGATGCCTCCTGAAGATGCTCAGATCTGCATTAATCTTTCCTTGCTTCATGGTGTTTCCTACAGAGGCTCCCAATTTTCTCATAAAGTGATAAAGAAAATCCCCCTACGAAGTCTCTCAGGAAGACCCACTTCTGAAGGCACTTCTAGCCCAAAAGGAAAGGAACTGGCACATGGGGAACAGAATACTAGCAGGATGCATCATCTCATGTTGTGGGTCCTGTTGTGTGTGTTAGGGCAGGCATAACTCTGCCTCTTTTACTCCTGATCAAGTGCATCTGTAGGTACCCCAAAGACTTCTGTACTTCAGATGTTTATGTAGATGCAGGGGAAATACATCCTCTTTCACATGTGCCACTCAGTGCCTCCATAATTCAGTTCCCTTCCAGCAGTTTTCCCCCTCTCCCACACCAATTAATTTCATTCCATCCATCACTCCCACCTGCAGATAAAAACCCCAAATACTCCGTCCTTTGGTAAATTTTTTTTTAGAGCAAAAAGTGAAAAATAATAAAATGCATGGTTTTGTGTTTTTGCAATTAGAGTGGGGAAAAAATTGTTTTCACTCACTCAAAAGCAGGACATGGACCTCCCTGATGAAAATTAGAAGCAAATGTTCATTCTCATTTCCTAGACAGAATGATTTTGCCAGAGAGCTGCTGCTTTCTTTGCCACAACAGGCTAAACCCACATTTCTTTGACTGATGTACCCAGCCAACATGTCATTAAGGAGATTCCTTTGAAAGACTTTCAAAAAATATCAGCGGGGTCAAAGGCTATCAATGGTGGCATCCCTGAGTGGACTCAAAGAGGATGTTGCATGGGACAGGTCTAAATCACATCATGGAGCCCAGTGCAAAAGTAACTGACACAGTCATTGGAGAAAAACTGTGTCTTTATGTGCCCTTCAAAACACAACTCTTGTGGTCAGAATAAATAAGAAACGTTGACCCCTCTCTTCTTTGCTTCAATCCTTTATGAAATCAGTATATAGTTATATATGGAATAGAAATTTTATAATATGATAATTAATAGGAAGTGTAAACAAATTACAGATTAAATAGCCTAAAGTTGTAACTGTGAACATGGCATAAAATACCTTTAGTTTAAGGTATGTCTTTATTAATCTCACTCTATGAATTTCTGCCAATGAAATGCTATCTAAACATAAAAGCTCTGTACTGTTGCAGCCTATTTCTGTTCTCTCTCTCTTTAGACTCACAGAAAAATCTTGAAATGCAACTGGATTTGGTTCAACTTGTAACTTGTTACTTGTGCTCATTCCCTGGTGCTCATCTAGGCCTGAGCTAGGATCTGGTGTCTAGCCAGGCTGAGGAAAGAAGATAATGGGATTGGAGGAAGAACAGGTCAGGTAGGAAATGTCCAGCTCTGCCGTTGCTTTTAGAGGGATGGGTCTGCAGGCAACTTCCAACAGAGATGACTCAGAAAACAGAAGGAGCTCTGTCAGGAGCTTCTGAGGTAGAAACAGCAGCTTCAGTTCTTCTCAAACAAGCCGTAAGTCACTGTATTGGACCTGGTCCTATTTCTTTTTTTTTTTTCTTTTAATTTTAGGTTTTGTTCCATCTTTGTCTCTGTCCCATTCCTGAAAACTGCAAGCAGGGAAAGCTGTGTTGGTTTTTGATTACTTCCAATTACACTCACATTTTGGTAAAATACCATGTTCTTCTCTTGAGCAGGTTTTTGTACCTACTGTAAGCCCCTTCTCTTGCTGTCCATATTGGCTGTTGAAAAGTTTTCTCGTGTTATGTGGCACTTAGCATAATAGCAGTCGATTTTCCTGCCGTGTGTTACCACACTGGAAAATGTTTAAATATTATCCACAGAATTGAACCTTTTTATAATCACCTCTTCTGCTCTCCCTAGTACCTCAAAATAATTCCTGAGCTGTGCCAGCTAATATCCTCCTGCTTAAGTGTTTCTGAAACCACTTCAGTTGTGTGCGCACCAAGGGAAGGCTTCCTCTGCATTTTCCTCTTCCATTCCTGTCATTCAATGTTCCAGTCCAATGGATTTTCCATTTCTATTTCCAGCAAGCTCGTTTTAAAGTTCCAAATGGCTCCATACATTTATAGCCTCTATTCATTTCTTTCATTTCCATTATTCTACTTTCTTTTCTCATGCCATTATTCATACTAGGATGTGGCACTATCTTTCAACTTACATCTCTTTCTTTTTTTTCTCTTTGGATCTGAAAGGTGTAAATGTGCACTTTAGTTTCTGTAATCAATTTGGTTTGGGTTTTCAGTTTTGGCTTTTTTTTTCCAAAACAGAATCTTTTTCCTCCCTTTTCTCATAAAAACTCAAGAATTCCCAAACATGAAATTGCTCAGAAGAACAACAGTGTGTTGATTTAGTCTTCTAAAGTTTTTTTTTAAAAAACATATTCCATATATGAAAAATGAGGCATGCACAGCCTTGAATATCAGCTTAATAACTGGGATTGAAATCAAAATTAATTTTTGAATGAATTCTTTTGGTATTTATGCTCTATCTTGAATGAATATGGATCAGTACCTCTAATAAATTAGTATTCAGTTTTCATTTCCAGACCAATTGGAAAGGACAATTACAGCTTTCCTGGGAGAACAGGGGAAAATGGGTACTATAATACAGTGAATTTGCAAATTCTGCTTTTCAATGAGATATCCTGAAGGCACAACAAATATTTCAAACTCTAAGGAGCCATGGCATTAACTGCTCTGAGTCGATTTTAACAATTAATATCTTAGCTCAGAAAAAAATATTAAGCAAATGCAGAAGACTGATCCAAGCACAGAAGAGAGAGTGCTGAGAGAATATTTCAAAATGAGAGGACCTCAGGGGAGGAGGAGCGATAGGAGCATGATGGATTGCCCACCAGCGATAATAAATCATATAAACATGTTGCAGCTGTGAGAAAAGGCTAATGATTATACTTGTTTCAAAACCCAAAGGCCAAAGGAAATCTTGACTCAGATTCTACTTTATTTTTTATTTATTTCTATGCCTAAGTTTAGATATTACAGTGCATTTCTTTTCTTTCAGGTCCAGAAATCAGCCATATGCTGAAAGCAATGAGATAAGTTGTTGCTTCCAGAAATGTTTGAGTTCAGAAGATTGAGCCTTGGTTGTTGCCTTGTGAGAGAACTGAAGTGCTGCAAATTGGGAAAAGAAATGCTGGCTACTGCTGTTAATGCAGGATCACAGCTCTTGAAGCCTTACTTTTTGATGTACAAGGATTTCCCTTCTATGAAACTGTAAGATGATGAGGTATAAAACCAGGTAATGTAAGAATTGCAGGAGTAACCTGTTGTGAATATATTATCTGCTGTATTAAATCTATTTGTTTGTGAACAGAGCATGAAGCATACAAAGATAGTTGCTATTCATAACTATTCACTAAATGACCAAATCACTGAATACAAATCTTTTATGTGTGAACATTTCACTGCAAATTGTCTGTAATAGGTCTTTGGCAACTGGAAACACAAGTCCTTGTTCAGCTTCTCCAGCTGACAGAAATGTTTCTGTAGTAGTGCAAGCAAAATAGTCTCAAAGGATACTCAGCACTTCTAAAATTAGCGGTTCTTCAGTGTTCATAGCATTAAGCCAATTAATTCCACACCCTAATAAAGGTAATAGTAATAATAATGAGATGCTGCTTGGTTTTTGCCAAAAAGACATATCGTTTGAGCACAAAGCAATGGTAAAAGTTAATTTTTTTCTTCAGGCCCCTGCTGCTGAGAACAGTATTACTTCCAAGCCGAGATGCTAAAGGAAATAATTTCTTCACTGGAATAATACACTGGGCCCATTTTGTCTTTCTTCTGGTACACTTCTCATTAGCAGTCCCATGGGCTTACCACTCAACATGGCTGGCAGAGAGATAAAACAATGCTACAGCAGTGCTTTCATGCTTACTGCATGTCCCTGCAGTGGCTGACCAATGAAATTGACCCATGACATTGATCCTGAATCTGGGAGTGGTACTGGGATGATATTCCTACTTGCAAGGGCAGAGGACTGTTGGTCAGTGAAAGTTCCCTGTAGAGTTATGTATCACTGAAAGTGTGCTGCAGAAGGTACATAACACATGGAGAATATATTTTTATAATCATTAAATCAATCCAGTTCTAATGCAAGTATTTATGCGAGGTGTTGATTTGTGTACAGTATGTTTCTCTCTTTCTTATGTTGCTCACTGAAATTTCCTCTGTAATAAAAGTGCAATTTTTGTTCAGATTGAGTTTGTATAAATATATCTGAATACAGAATGAAATTATTGGAGGGGGGTGGGGGTTTTGGGGGTGTATGTTGGTTTTGGTAGGGTTTTTAAATTTGGGTTTTGGTGTTGGGGAACTGATCTAAAGTAGTACTTTTGCTTTATAGAGGTGAATCACCTCATATTCACAACTATAGGAGATGAAAGCTGCTGTCTCACAAGAGGCCACCAGCTGCTGGGACACTAAGTAGTAGTCCACTGAGGTGGCTGCAGGAGTGCTTCAGGAACCAAGACCTTTGCTGTCACATGCAGAAGCAGTTCCACTGTGTTGTGTGTTGGAATGCATGAAGCAAATGACTGGGCACACAGAGGACATCTGGGAAGGAAGGATTATCTTTTGGGTAAGGCCAGTCCCTTCTCCTTCACACCCTGAAACATAAGACAAAAACGAGGAAGTGTGTTCTGACCATGCTAACTTCCATTTGATTAAAGTGCTTTGCTTCTTTAAACTGTCTGCATGTTATATTGATAGTAACTAAATAATGCTGTATACCTTGCCTTATGAAAATGTGTTCCCAAGTTCCCTCAACTCTTTTTGAGTGGCTGGCCCATGAGGTTGTGATGCCTTGCTGCTTATTACCTTATGTATGAGAACATCAAGCAGATTGCACATTATATCTATTTAGGAAGTAATGGTCAACAATATCCTGCTACAATTATCTCACGTTGTTATGTATGTACATACACTTGGAGGGTCAAAGTGCAGCTGAGATGAAGAAGTGGTCCCATGAGTCATTTCTGCTATGCTGGCGTGAGTCTTGCCTGACCAGATGTTTTGGTAAGTAAAGTGTTTTTCTTCCATTAGCAAACATCCAGGTGTTAGCAAAGTTTGAGTAACTCCTCAGTATCTCCTATTGGCTGAGCCATCAAGCTGACAGCCTAGGTACTTTAGGATGAAATTTTATGCCAGAATATTTATATTAAAATATGATTCTAGAACAAAAGTGGATGTACAGATGAGCAAGCTCACCCGGCACCGATTTCTCATCTTTCTTTCTTTTCAGGGTTTTTTTCTTCCACATAAGAAGTCATCAGAGTTATTTTTTTCCTGATTAACACATTCCTTCATCAACTATAATTGCAACCATTAAATTAGATTGCCTCCTGTTAATCTTCCACTGCTCCAATCCTATTATGCAGAGAAATAATGTAAACTGTCAGAATTAGAGGATGCAAGTGCCAATCTGGAAACTAGAGAAAAATATTGTTTTAATAAAAAGCCTTTCCATCATAGTGAACCTTAAAGCAATACATAGATGGCATTTTCTTCAATCACCAGAAATATGCATTAAAAATGTGAAATCTTTTCATTATCAGGAAGAAATAAACATCATATCAAAGCTGATGGCATTCTCACATGCATCATTTGTATAGCTCAACAGACAGTTTAGAATTAAAGCCAGCCTCAGGCAAGGAGTCGCAGAAGCAAATTAGAGCACTTGAAGTCTTAATTTATATCTCAATATAAAGTTTATAAGGCTAGATAAAAAAAAGTAGGTATTGGAAACATTAAGTCCCAGCAGTCTAGCCAGTCTGATTAATATCTCTTTGAACAGAACTTATATTGAGACAGATCAGGGAAGCCACAGCTGGGTTTAAAAGGCAAAGCCTGGCACATCTGCCAGGCTTGGCACATAATGGAGGTGGAATTCTTCCGCTAGAGCTACCTTATGTTAAAATATGATATTAATCTTGCAGAGAGTTTTAAAGATCTCAGGATCTGAGAGAATGTATTAGCTCTTTCAGCACTGAAAAATTCTACACATGCTCCTCATGATTTTTTGGAAGACTTTATCACAGAGTAATTAGGGCTGTAACACATTTAGAAAATACTGTGTTTTTAAGTGTTAAAATAGATTATAAACTGTCCTAGTTTTGTAGTGTGTAATTAAAAAAACCCAAACCAAACCTACAACAGTGACCCTCTATATTCCATGCTCATCAATCCCTTACTATTTGAGATAGTAAGGGAAAAATGCTTATTAGCAGATTGAGCAGAATTATGTTGGCTTTGCTGTGAAGAGTAAAACATGTATAATCAGAGAAATCTCCTGTTTGCTTATTATCTAATTTCTAAGATGGCTTGGGAAAATGATGATTTGTGGATCTTCTAAGCTAGTTGTTCATTCAGGAAAAAGCGAATGGAATGCCAAAAAAAAAAAAAAAGAAAGAAAAAAAGCCAACCTGGAATAAACAGCAGAGTATTTCCATAAATCCTCATCTCATGCATTTTAATTCCATGGTTTCTCTATCAGTTTTTCAGAAGATGCTTTTTTTTTTTTTTTTGCCTGTAGGTCATAATGAAGGTATTCTCAGAATTCATTCAGGCTCCCATTTGTATACTGTTATTATTTCAATAAGTACCTTCTCTGTAACAGAAAAGGTTCTCTTGAAGTTTTTTCAGGTTTATTCAGGCTTTTTCATCCTCTGCAGTCCTCCTTTCCTTTGTGCAGCAACCTGGCAGTTGTCCTGCTGTCTGCTGGGAGTAGTTGATGTCCTCTCCCAGGACAATTATTTCAGTTGCCAGAAGGGCTGAAAGATGCTTAAATATAGAGTGTATGTTTTTATGTCCTTGTTTTTCTGCATATCTAATTGCAGTAGTTGCCCTCAGAATATTTGTGAAAGGTGTACTGTCTCTTCTACTCATTTGTGGCTGTGTTTGGAAGGTGACCCCTGGGTCTTTGGCAGGGATAGCTGGGAGCCCAGGTGTCCAGGTATGGTGCTGCTGGCTAACTTGGCAGGTCAAGTGGCCAAGGTGTTCCTTTGTGGGTGAGCTGGCTGCTGCACATAGCAGTTGGGAGGCAGGGTCTGACACATCTCTTTGGTCTACAGCGTGGTACTTTGATCATAGACAGTTCTGACCAGTTATGTGTATAAAACATAGATGAAGTAAAATTGTCCTGATTTTCAGCTGGAATAGTTAATTTTTGCAAGGGGACACAGCCAGGATGGCTGACCCAAACTAGCCAAAGGTGTATTTGGCACCATATGATGTCATGCTCAATATATAAGCAGGGATGCTGGCTGGGAATGGGGCATTGTTGCTTGGGGATGGGCTGGGCATCAGGCTGCATAGTGTGTCATCTGGTTTATCTACTTATTCATTAGTATTGTTGTTGTTATTTTCCTCTCCCTTTGCTGTCTTGGTGAGCTGTCCTTATCCCAACCCACAAGTTTTACCTTTTTCTTCCAACTCTCCTCCCCATTTCATGGTGGGGAGGTGGGGGGTGGGGAGGAGGAGGACTGAATGAGTGGCCATGTGGTATTTAGTTGTCTGGGGCTAAAGTGTTACAAAAATTATTACTGAAATGATCTGGAAAAGATAGGCACTGTGTTCACAGTGAGGGCAGGAATGACTTAAATGGCTAAAGATGAAAAGTAGCTTCTCCTTGAAATGCTCTTTAATGCAGAATGTATTATAGCCAGCATAGTGACATGCCCTCAAAGGTAAGGAAAAGGAACACACGATAAAATCAAGGACAACAAGAAGGAATTGGTTGATGACAAGAAAGAAGCAAGGAAAGAGACACAGAAAAGCAAAGCAGATATGTAAGTACTTGTGGGGAACAAAGGATGGAAAGAAATGGGAGAAGACAGTTTCACAAAGATGCTGAAGCAAGCCAAGTGAGAATAAGTCATTCAGAGAAGCAGAAAGTGGGAAAAAATTCAGGGAAAGTTCGAGCAGTTATTGAAAAGAGACAAGAGTGAGAAAACCAGTTCATTTCCTACTGTCAGCACCTAGCAAACCCATAGATCAGATGAAACAGCAGCATCCTTGTCTTCTGTCAGGGACATCCTTGGCCCTCAATCCTTCCACCTGACATAAAAAAATAAAAGGTGTTCACTGAAGCACATGAACAAGTCAGTGTCTGCTGCATTCCTTTCCTGTTTATAAATGTGACCCATCACAGAAGGAAAGGCCTGTTGGCACCGGTGGCCACAATTGAGGTCTGAGGAGACCACCACCCCCTTGGTTCTGCTTGCTTTTCTTATTTTTCAGTTATGTTGTCACTCTGGTAGTGACAATGTGTAACACACTGGTTTTTCAACTAATGAGAAAAGGCTGGTCAGATGTGGATAAGCCATTTCATTGAAGAAATTATCATTCTGTGTCTCTGCCTCTCAGTCTGTCGTATCTATTTCTAAACTACCTACTTTGACATCTGAGCAAGACATGTATTACCACTTAACTCTATAAAATATTTTCTAAAGCAGTTTTTGATGTGTGGGAATGCAGAATTTGGAGCCAAATTAAATTACAATTATTTCATTGTTTCATGGTAAACATTATTATATATTTGTAATCTAATTACAGAGTAGTTTCATAATAATTGAAAAGTTGTTAGTGGAACATAGAGTGAAACTTGTACAAACTATTTTGTCCCATTTTCCCCTCATTATTTGTCTAAAAAATATAAGGATGGAATTGCTTGTGTCCTACTCTCAAAAACATTTGGCCAAACTAAGTTCACTGTTCAGATTTTGAATTAGTGTTTAAGTGCTTTCCTTCTCTCATCCCCAAAACTTTACATTAAATCTTCCCTCTACAAACCATGGAAATACTTCTGGTGGACAGACAGCTCTTCAGCATGTCCTCAGGTGCTTTTTGAGATAAGGTGGAGATGGGAAGTAGAAGAGCATCTGTATAGTGGGTGATAAGGATGAAAACACAGTGTCACAGTGATTTATAGCATATCTGAGATATACATGGAGTATTTTTTTTGTTGTTCTTTTAAAAGAAATGGAGTTTTGCACTTGAAGCTAAGCTTGGAACGTTAATTAGGAATTGTCAGAATGAGTGGCAAGTGCAGTGAGACCCCTGTAAGATTACATTGCTGAAGCAGAACAGAACTTTCCCAATACATGGAAAATTGTGTAAAATTTACCTATGGGGCTTTGCATTATGTTTCAACATGTTTTGAATAGCAGTGATCTTCATGGTCACAGTATTCATGAGAGAACTCTTATCTACTTTTACATAAGAAGACTGTCGTCTAGTTAACCTCAAGGAGAAACGCTTCAGGTTAACTAGACGACAGCTCTGTTATTTCTGTACTTGCTATGTCTTTAGGAACTGCATCACTGAACTAAGCTCAGCCTGTTTTAGAGGGAGGGTTAAAGCCTGGCTCCTGATGGCCTTACTTCATTTTAGGAAAGAGATGGTCTGAAAGCTGTTCAAGTCTATGTGGTAACTCATAAAATGGAGAGATCCCTTTAAACCATTTTTTTGTACTGTTATATCAAGGTGAATCATAGATTCATAGAATGATGTGGGTTGGAGGGGACCCCAAGGGTCATAGAGTTCCAACTCTCCTGCTACAGGCAGGGCCACCAACCTCCAGGCCTGGATCTACACAAGGCTGCCCAGGGCCCCATCCAACCTGGCCTTGAACACCTCCAGGGATGGGGCATCCACCACCTCTCTGGGCAGCCTGTTCCAGAACGTGACCACTCTCTCTGTAAAAAACTTCCCCCTAATATCTAATCTAAATCTTCCCTCCTTCAGCTTTAATCCTTTCCCCTACCCTTTTAAAAACATGAAGATGTGGTGGAGCCCCACTGTGTCAACTGAAATGGGGAGAGCGCTGGCTGAGGTCAGGACTGGGCCTATTTGGATGTGGGAGAGCAGAATGCAAAGCATCACCAATGGGTCATCTATTAGGACACCAAGCCAAACCTCTGCTAGGAATGACCACTATAGATCTGAACGCAGTACTTGGGCTGCATTTTTCTTTTTCTTCTTCCTCCCTCCTTGCTAAAGAGGTACTAACATGTTTCAAAAACTGATTCTCATGGTGAATGGACAGCATCCTGCTTTTCTCTCAATTCCTATTGAGAAACCAAGCCCTGCAACTATATCAACTGCTTTGTGCAGCTTTCTGTCACAAACATCATCACTCAAAAGAGGAGAATGCTTCTTCTGGCAGCACTAGACTTTGCACTGATATTAGGAAATGTGCAGAAAGGGCTTCTATGGCCCTTCACCACTCTCTGTGGTCCTGAAGAAAAACTGTGAGTTGCTTTTTGAACAGTTGCTTCTATGTTACTATTAGTCATGAAAATAGAGGCATCTAACGCACACACTACAAACTACTTCTTATGGTGCAAATATGTGTGCTTACGAAAAAAAAAGCTGAATGCTTTCTATTTCTGTTGAGGTTTTAGCCATGTGAAGGGAAAGACTGAAAAGAAGTACTGACAAATCACTTATTTCAAAGCTGGAAAGAAAATATTCAAGTGCTCACAAAATTTGTACATGGAGCTATTTTAAAACTAACAACAGAGTGATGACATCTTGGAATGAATGCCTACAGAGTTAGAAAGCATAGGGTAAATTAATTTCAGATGGATGACAGACATATTTTTAAAAAAGGCTTAAGTGAATTAGAAATCTAAATTTTCCTTTCAGACATGACTAAAGACACTTAGAGTTTTTTTCAAAATGCGACTTGAGCTCCTGAAAACTATTTAAATGTAAGACAGTTTCTTTTGTAAAGTAGAAAATTTGAGAAACTTTAGGTAGCCTTAATGGGAATGTTTGTAAGGAGCTTTACTGAGTATTCTTGAGATGAGACTTCTTGAAAATAGATTTCTTAGAAACCTCAAGACTTGGCTAAAAGATCTCAAGCTACTTGCTGGCATTTCTGTTCCACATTTCCCAAATAAGCAGCAGTAGAGGTAAAAGGAGCAGATGAAAATATGAGGGTCATTAGCAAAAGCAAATTATATTTATATTACACCAGTAATCAATAATGAAAGAAATCAATTTGCCCAGAAATTAAAGAAAAAGGTACATGTAGAAATTTATCCTATGACATTGTAAAAAGGATATTAATAGAAGAGACGTGTATCACTGTTGCCAAACCATGTGTGGGCATCTTGCAGCAGTCAGGAACATTTTCAGGGAGACTTTTCCTGTAGGAAGTGTTGTGTGCCCTATGTTTTCTCATCCATGCTTGTGCATTGCGTACTCTGGTCTCTACCATGGAGAACAAGCTGGTTTTAGTTTATTTAGTTCATTTGGTTACTAAAGAATGAATTATTCTCAAGCCTCAAGAAGTATTGATGTATTTTCACATCTTACAGTCTAAAACCATTTGTTCACAAATTACAAACTCTCTTACCACTCAGTTTGCCAATACTTTATGTCCCACATCTATAGATTTTATGGTAACCTTATGATACAAATTTGGGATAAGGATTTCTCTGATCCCCCCACTGCAGGCACACAGTCTGAATAATGTTAGAATTATTTATCAGAAGTGTACAAATCTTGATGTCCTTCACAAAGGCCAAATAAAAGGAACCTTTCTTTATGAACCTTTCTTTATGAACAGCAGTACTTTAGCACTGCTTGTAGTTACAGTTCACACAATATTGTATCATCCCTGTTGAAACATCAGTGTTTTGTATTTGAGAATTTTTGTTTACAGAATAGAATAACGCAGTACAAGAAGTAATCACATTTACAAAGTTATGAGGTTGATAATTACAGTAAATTATGTTTGTATGCTTGATTCAATACTCCAGGTATTGGTTTTTTTCAAGATTTTTATTTTTTTTAGCATCTATATCCTTTCTGTGAGCATCAATGTCTGGATCTAGCTGCTGTTATGATATGAAAAAGTATCATCATATAACAATATATTTAAGGAGCAACTATCAGAACCTGTGCAAGTAGTTTCTAAGTTTGGGTCTCTGTTCAATATTGACCACTATTTTCTCAGTATTTTGATACGACTTCAATGAGGAGGTTATTTTCAGGAAGCCATGTTATGGCTATGGCCAGCTAAACAGCAAGGCCATTTTAAATAAACAAGGCTGAAACAAATCTGGTTACATCAAATACATAATGTAGTAAAATAAGCTTCATTGATTGTAAGGCAGACATTTTCAATAAAACCAGCCACCCACAGATATATTTAATCACCTTAGTAAAGAGGATTTGATTTTCTATGGCAACTGAACATCTGTCACATCCAGTGACTTCCCAAATACTTTTAAATTTTTGTTCCAAAACGGATGTCCATAGCACCCTTTGAGTGAATATTTGATGTTCCATCTGGCCCAGACATGTATTCCTGCTACTGCCTTTGCACTACTCAGATTTTTTAGAGGAAAATTCTAAAGCAATGTTGTTTACTTTTGAGTACTTAAGCTCCATTAACCACACTGGAATTAAGACACCTACTTATATTTAGGCTAAAACACACATGCTGTCCTAGATATGACTGCTTTCTCAGCAGTATTTCTCAAAATGTGTGCTAGCAACAGTAAGATTTTACAGTTTTTTAGAAAGTTCCGTCTTATTTTTTTCCCCTCTGAACCTGAGAATTGCAAAACACCCTGACTTTCTGTGACATTTTGCATGACATGAAAAGCATAGCCTGAGGTGGACTATGTGGTTGGAAATAGGCAATCCCCTTCCTCAGATACAGTCTGGCTGTTAATACGTGCTCCTGAAGTGGGTTTCCGAAAGGTAGAGTAGCTCCAAGTTCATGTTACCTCCGTGTCTGCTCCCTACCACACACCCCTGGGGACACTTCCATAGGGTGGCTGTTTCTGGGAAGGCTGGGTATGGTGATGTCCAAGAGCCCCAGAGAAGCTGCTGGGTCTGCACCCGTGGGCAAAGCTGGCTTAGCACTAATCCCTGCCTCCTTACCACATCTAAAATAAGCATGCTTTCTCCTGGTTTAGATGCATGTGTAATTTTATTTCTCAGCTACTGCCAGAGAGGGATGAACACTCCTGGAAATTTTAGATTAATAAATCATATTTGATGTGATAAGCTAATTTGAATTTTAGTGATGAGTTCTCCAATAACATGAAAAAAAAATGGAAAGAGCTTCTGAATTAGGAAATGCAGATGTGATAAAGGAATCACAGGCTTTAGTAAGTTTTTTTCTAAGAAATCTATTTTCATGTGCATTTACCAGAAAACACAACCTTTACCTCATTTTCAATTCAGAAAATTGATTGTGCAAAAAGCTAGAAATTATGATGCCTAACTTTGGTGTTACAGGGCAATGACCAACATCTTCATTTGTTGGTCCCAGGCACCACAACCTTTTTGAACTGTTAGAAGAATTTGGATGCAGAACAGTGTGAATTACTCTTGATAGTTGAAGAATAATTTTTAACATTCGGCTTAAAAGTCAGTATTCTTATATATATATTTTATATATTCTCTATATTCTCTATATATTCTTCTCTGTCTATTCTTATTGCATTCAGTGTTCATGTCTCATTTACACAAAATGGAGAAGATACATTTTTCTTCTTTTAAATTTTCTGTAAATTGTTAATGCATCTTCCCATGTCAGTATGTAAAAAAGTACTATACTGAAGTACACATAACTTTTATATTACATGCGTAAATTCTGCCTTTGGATATGTTTCCATGTTTGCAGGTAAGACAAGAACTTGAGCTGCAATTTATAATTAAGTAAAGCAAAGGCATAAAGTTTCTAGATTGATATAAAAAGACATTAAGCAATTTTATTTTAGGCCCAGCCAAACTTGTTTAATGCTGCCATTTTGAAACCAGAAAATGAAAGTCTAGATTTCAGTTTTCATTTATGTTCTGCTTTTATGACATATCTGTACTTAGGCTGATGGAAACCCAGGTGAAAGTCTCTTCTCTATTGGGACAGTTTAAACCTGCTTCCATGGATATGAAGTCTTTATGACTAGATTTGAAGATGGGTTGTTCGCAGTTTCTCTTGATGACACTTTTTCACATGTAGGATCATAGGGTGAATTAATAGCTCATTCATTGCTAAGTTAAGTGCCATGCTGCAAAGTTCCTGGACCAATGATCTCTTTCTACATGATTTTACATTTTTTACACTTTATATTTTGTTCTATCTACATGCATTTTACTGTGCTTATAAAAGGCGGAAAGCATTTCCCAGGAAAGGGCTGCATCCAGCGCATTGAATGAGGCAGGATTCTTGAGGAAAATAGTGTATCACTGAGTTCAAAGAGGCTAAATTAAGATTTGAGCCTTACTGAAGGACAACAGGAACAGGTAATAGATGGCAAAGAGAATGCACATGCATTCACTCACACTCACAGATACCCACTTCTCTGCCTCAAAACACACCCAGACAAACACACAGACATGTCCAAAACCTCAATCAACAGAAATCACATTATGACCACTGCAAGCACTCAGATGTGCCAAAACCAGAAAGCAAACCTTGAAGTGTATGCGTCTCAATCCCATTTTATATTTTTTGACCCATTTATTCAACATATCAGGAGTATTTTCTCTGGGGAAAGATGAAAAAAGCTTTTCCTGCAGTAGTTAAAAGGTATATAATGAGTGTGGCAGGGGATTACAGGATAGATATAGGATGGTAGGTTAGTATTTCTGCCACGAACTTTCATGCACTAGACAAGACTCTGTTTGGTATCTTGGTACCTTAAGACATTTACGTCCATAGATCAAGAATAAGTTATTGGCAATTAATAATAGTCAAAGTCTTCGGGTTTGTTTTTGGTTTTGCTTTTTTTTGTGTTGATGCAGTGGTAAAGTCATAATTGACTTACACAAGTGGGAAAATATGTACAGCTGTGTGACATCAGAGTATATGGTAAGAAAAGAGCAATTTGTGTGGGTGAATTACAAAGTCAGCAGATGAATGGCTATGGTGAATTTAATGAGAGAAATCCAATGCTGTTGTCCTGTTTCCCCAGAATTAAAGGGAGCTCTCTGATTATTAATAAATGTGTCTTTGCATTATGTATTAAAAGTGAGCCTACAATGATTTTTCAATGTCTAAAAACAATATACCACCTCACATCTAATGGTTCTTTCACAACCATTATCAAACCCAGTATGAGCCATTCTCTCTGTTGGAGACCAACATGCCAAATAGTCTCTGCAAAACAGAACTATACTGTCAGTGCCAAGTTTTGCACAGTATGTTCTAGTTGTTTAAGTAAAGTATGAATTTTTCTTGGTCATGAACTCCAACAGTTTCAAATCACTAGACCAGTTGGTCTTCTAATGTTCCTGATATATAAAACATTACAAAATACATCATGTCTGTAACTTTAAACAAGTTTGTAATTTATTATTCTGTAGTGCTTTGTAGGACTGTATCATTGGCTATTTCTGCTGAATAGTAGCTTCTCATACAGTCCTTTGCTTCATATCTCTATTATTTGCAATTGTGTAAAGAAATGTCTGAACAGTTCCTTTATTAATGTTTGCTTGAAATTAGATATGATGTTCCAGATTAATTACAGTTTATGGTCTATCCAGTTAGTTTGAGGGATTTCCTGGATGTCGGACTGATCACTTATTTCTCTTCTCCTGCTAATGCTTCTGTATTTAAACTCAGTTGCCCTCTTCAAAATCAGGCTCAAGATCTCCATCAGCTTTGTATCACATGAGGAAAATGAGCCAGCAAACAAACATATCACATTCAGTCTCCTGGGACTGTTCTGAATACAGATTCTGGTATGTGCCCCTGAAGTCCTGGCTCACACCTTCTATGGGATCCTCTGGATAATTCCCTTTGGCTCTAACATGAACCGAACTATTTTTGCTTATTTTCTTTTTCAACTGGCTTTGTGATTTTCTTCAATTTTGACTTGCAAAGTTGAGTCAAACACAGTAAGTTCATGGCACCTAGTACGAGCCACCTGATGGAGCCATCTGAACAGGGAGCAGCAGTGACCCCATCTCTCAACATTAACAGAGAAGAATAGCCCACCCAGTATTGAAACAAGATTGTCTCAAAGTAAAGAAGATGAAATGTGTTATTTAAATAAATCAAAGCACTCTAACTTAAGGAATAACTGCTCTTTTTTTTTGCTGTCAAAAGCATTTCTTACATTTACCTGAATTTGCAAATTTATTTTGCAACAAATGAAAAGTTTAAAGTTTCTGCCCTGTCAGCATTAATTTTACATAATTACAGATAAGCTTTACAGTTCTGAGGAAGTGAATTACCTGTCTGTGTTTTACATTGTAAAGAAGTTTAAAATAGCCTGTGCTATCATTTAAATGATTTTTAAGGTCTTCATTGAATGAAAAATGTTTCCATATATGCCAAAAATGCCTTGCTGAGCCACGGCTTTAATGAAAAAAAAAATAGTTCAGAACGGCTCTGTGCTGAGATACAAAATTAACCATGTACTACTGGATTTGCTCAACAATTTTAACAAGTTGTTTTGTTGTTGGTTTTGTATTCCTTCAAGAGAAAGGAACTCAACCTTTTTGAATGAAGATGGAAAAACCTTTTTAGATTAAGAAGCGACAGAAAAGAATCAGAAAGAATAAACATTTATAGATAAAAAAATTCACTAAGTCCATCTTAGCATAAATCTGTTACACTGTGATAACTCTCTATTTTTTTATTCCCTTGCTTTGATATTATTACTGATTCTATTTCTGTATTCTCTCTGCCATCTGAATCTCTGATATCTCCTTTTGAAAACAATCAAGAAGGCAAATGTTAGTGAGGAGCTGTGATTGACTGTGATGACACTTTACTGCGGGATCTTTGTGGCTAGTCCTATTGGACAAACTGCATTGCTGGGAGCAGGCAAACAGCTGGCATACCAACTAGAGGACAGTTTGCCATGCAAGGTCAGGGCGCGGGGCTTCGGAGTCTGCATGCTCAGTTCCCACTTGCTGTGCCGCAGCCTGCCATGAGAAAGTGCCCCTCAGGCAAAGGGGTACTTTGGCCTCCAAGATGCTGCTTGTGAGTGAAGCATGGGACGAGGTGATGGGGGTCACCCCTAAGTCTCCAAAAGATTAAAATATTTTCCTTTCTCCTCAGTGACCCATTCTACTTCATCTCAGCTGCGTGGGAAGCATAAAACATTTTACTACAATGGGAATTTATATGCAAATGAGTTTCACATTGCATTGAGAAGCAGATTCAAATCCCCAAACTGCCTGGGAGCCAGACCTTAGGATCAGGTCCTCCATGGGTTTTGGTAAGTGAAATTCCTTAGCACAGGGCTGATGTTGCTAATGCTGTCATTCTCCACACCCAAGCAGGAACAAGTTAAATTTTGCCATAATTCTCTTGATTCCTCATCAGAAATGGCAGCCCAAGAAGAATCAACACTGTTCAGATGTGATGAACAGACTGTGTTTCACCTATTCACTATAGATACAAATAGCAGCATTGTCCCAGTACCTCTGTTTAGTTCTGCAGTGTTCCAAATAAAAGGTTCAATAATGAATATTCATTTGAAAATGTTTTTTCATGATTGACTCTCAGTCAATTTCGCATAAGGTTAGTTGCTTATAATATGACGACAGGACTACTAGGTATTTCTGAAAAGAAGTCTATGTTTTAGGTAAGATCTTTATTGACATTTCAGTAAGAGGGTTAGGAATTATAAAACCTGACAAGTCCTTTCCCCAAATAGAGCAAATGATTGCAAAATTGTGGATATATCTCTCAACCCATGTAAAATACTCTGTGCCTAAATTATTTGAATGACCATTCTTTGACCTGACTTTTTCATGTTTGCATACATATACATTTTTGACCTTCAAAGTGCCCATATTCATGTGGCGATCCAGCTTCAGTTAGCATTATTTATAAAGAAAAAACTTCAAATCATAAAGATTCACAGTCTATTACAACTCTTTGGATGATTCTGCTCACTGTGAACAAGATGCAGGGGTTATAAAAATGAAAAGGTCACTGCATTGCTCTGTTGCAGTGAAAAAAGAAATACAACATTAGGAATTATTTAGGACAGGAAGAACAAAACATAAACCATCACCAGGCCACTCTATAACACTTTTATGCATCATGTCTTGAAAATTGTTTATAATTCTAGTGCAGCCCTCTCAAACAATTTTAGTAGGACTGAAAATAACACTGAGAAGCATAACAAGGATGATGACAGATGCCGGACGGACTCTTGCAGGAAGAGTGACTAGCTAGACCTCCCTGACTGATGAGCAATGAAGAGGGGTGGCATGGCAGATGTCTGTGAAATTGCATGTAGGGTGAAGAAGGTAAACATAAAATGAAGTTGCATGTTGCCTGAGGTGCCTTAGTGCTTCAGGATCTGTAATGCTACAGGTCTGTTATTTACAGCTCTGTAACCTTTCACCTGAGCTGCCTGGAGCCTCGCAGGCAGTTTTCCCTTGCATTCCCGTGCTTTTATTCCAGTGCCATTGGTCTCATGCTCCCGCAGCTGCAGACCCCAATGCTGTTGTTATGCAGGCTCTCATGGGAAGCAACTGCTGCTGGCATGAGAAACATATCTGATTACACCCCTTCACACTTGTTTTCCTGATTTTAGTTTATATTAGGGAAAATCAAGTACAGTGCACAACAAAGCAGGTTAACAGTCATTTAAATACTTGATAAACATTACACAGAAATACATGTGCATGGAGATTTAAAAACTGATCAACAGGTATTTCCAATGCCTCCATAGCATGCTCCAACCAGTGCTAATAGCATGACAGGTAGGAACATCAACAGCGAGTTTAAGCTGAAGCCGATGGAAAGTACACAGCAGTGGGGAAAAGTGTGGTGAGACTAGCAGAAAAACAATCAGGGGCACTAGGGGAGGTGCAATGGGAGACTCAGGAATGTGAAATTCCGTCAAAGTTATAAGGTGAGGAGGCAGATGTTGTAACTGCAGCCAGGTGCTTTCCATCATGTCCACAGAGTTAGGGGAGCTAGGAAAAACTTCAAAGATAGCAGGATGGAAAGGAGTGGATACAGATGTGTGTGATTCAAATAACTGGGAATGCACACACTGTGTTTTGTGGTAACTCATAGCAGAAAGGTGAGGTACAGTCCTCTTAGTGCCTTGGTAAATCCAGGTCTGAAAGAGAGGGGACATGTAGCAGCACTGCAGCTGTGAGTTGTCACCATCTCTCATATCTAATGTGTCCAACCACAGATAAAGAGGTGACATCCTTCAATTGCAATCTTAGTGAAAAGTGCATGTTAAAAGGACCATGACCAATATTTTAATTTCAGATTCTCGAGTATCTTCAGGTTGAACTGTGAATTTTCTGACAGTTTAACATAATGGCAAAGGAAGAGAGACACATTTCCTTGTGGGTTTTTTTTGCAGGATGGCTCCCTGTGGGAACCAGGCTGCACTTGTGACAAGTCTCCAGCCTGTCAAAACCAGCCAGCTCAACAACGTGAGCAATACTGGGACAGACCCACCAGGGAATGTTCACTCAATGTATTTTCCTCTTCAGATCACACAGAAGCTTAGCATGCTAACACTTTATTGTGTAAAGAAGCAGAAATAAGTTTCCAACCTGTTCTTCTCCTGATAAACTAGCAAATTTCCCAAGAAATGTAAAGGTTAACAATTTCATTTAAAAATTAAAGCAGCTGTTACTGTTAAAATGAGCTGAGTATCTATAATGAGATGCTGCATTGCTCCCTGGTTGCTTAAAATAAACCTTCCAAGTATTTAAGTAATAGAGAGCCAGTACACCTCAGACACCATGAGCACTATGAGGCATGTCAGAAGGAGCTCGGTAATATGCATGTATTAACACATGATTAACAGGGTTTTTGTGTTCAGCAGTTTGTCTGGAAAGATGGATGGTAGGATTTTCAGATGGATGTGAGAGGCTTAAGAGTGAACACTCCAATTTTGCTGAGTTTCTCTCATTGCCTCTGTGCTTGACTGGATCATTGCTGGGCAGAATGATCTGCAATTGTATAAATCACATTTTATTAATACATCAGGACCCATACGTCCCAATGAGGCTGGGGCACATAATGCATGCCAGTCTGGTATGTGCGTTCCTTAAAACTGGCCAGTTCCTGGAAGGGGCAGTGTTTGGCAGCAAGCAAGGGAAAACACTGGAGATCTCACCCTGGCTGTCGTTAAATTGTGTGTTGCCCAGGATAGTCTCAATGAAATGGTGTCTCTCAAAAATCCTGAGGTCAGATTGTTATGAGAAAACATTGGAAAGTTGGACAGGGAACTGCAAAAGTGAATGGACTGGCTAGAGTCATTCAGATAGCATGATGGTGGAATGTGGATAGTGAGATGTCACCTCTGAACCTCAGATAGATTCCCATATTGTCTGCTTCATTGTGTACCAGTGTTTCCATACTACACTGTGGCAGACTGCAGTCTCTCTGTGGACAGCATATGGGTTGTGTTAGGTACTGGTGGCTCTGGGTGTTTTCCTACAGCAGGCAACACTCTTCATTTTGAAGGTCATACCACTCTCTTCAATACCCTCGAACACATTACAAGAAATGGGAGCAAGGCTAGAGCTAAATTTTCCTTAAAACTATTCTATAATAAAAGAATCCATTGTTTTAGTTCAGTCATATGCTTATACGTGTACATTTCTGATAAACTTTAAAGTTGGTTTTTTTTTTCCCTAGAACCTGTGAAATGTAGATGCAAGAGCAGGTTTAGTGATGGGTAGAGGAGGACTATGAATGTGCAGAGACCAGAAGGAGGCAAAATGGAATGAGAGTGCATGCTTCATGACTTGGAGGCAACAGGAAAAGGGATTGTATGTTACTAATGGAATGGGCTGTCTTTTATCTTCAGGATTCAACCTCTGTCGAAAAGCAAAATGGAATATGTGCCAAGGAGCCAAATGTAACAAGGAACTTTTCTGACATCTTTTAGAGCAATGTTAAAGGGGAATATGTTAGAAATACATTGTTTAGTAGAAACAATGAACTGCAGGAGAAGGATATGAGATGAAATTAATGTAAACAAAAGGATTTTCAAAGTCTGCACAGAGACCATGCATAAATAGACACCAAGCAGATATCTGGCAAGTGTTGAGTGTGGAGCTTCTTCAATAACTTACCTAAATAAATTAATTGTATATAGAACAAAAAAGCCCCCCAAAAGTGGATGACATGGAAAGTGCAGCAGGCAGAATGACACATATTAAGGGATTCACAGAAATTTCTAAAGAAGCACAGAGTCACATTTGTTCTGCTGTTGTGGGATATAGCTAGCTCAGAGGTCAGTCTCCAAGGTCAATTACTGTTTTATTTTCCTTCATTCCAAGGTAAAAAGCCCAATACTTAAACTCAGACAGTATGGAGACAAATATGAGAAACAAAAGGCTGTTTTACCTGGGTAAAAATGGGGTTCATTGCAAATATGGTGTCATTTTGATAAAGTGAAGGACCATCTCAGGGATAAAAGGTTTGATTTTTACTATTTTCAGCTCCTATACTGAAATTCAAGTGAAATGATGCACAGCACATGCCTATCCACAAATCCAACCCTTAAAATCTAGAAGGATCCCAGACCACAGCTGCTCAGAGAGCACCTAAGGAAGTACATTTTCATTCCCCTCATTTCAGTACTCATGTTTTTAAAACCAATCTTTATTTCTACATGATGTGCAGTTCCAAACTTTCCTTATTTCAGGCAACAAGGTGGATGAGATACCCTAAGTTAAAGCAGTTTTCATGGTTTGGTGTTTTTTTACTCACCTGCAAGAATAAGATCATTTTGTCAGGAAATTTAGTTCTTACACGATTTCCTGTAGATGTGTGGCATTTATACTGTAAATAATTACAGTCATTCTTAGAGAACTGGAGGCAGAATCACACAGAATCACAGAATGACAACGTTGGAAAAGACCTTTAAGATCATCAAGTCCAACTGTTCACGGTCTTTGCTAAAGTATATCCCTAAGTACCTGATCTACCCTTTTTTGAAACACATTCAGGGATAGTGACTCAACCACCCCCCTGGGGAGCCTGTTCCAGACCCTGACAACTCTTTCAGTAAATTTTTTTTCCTAACATCTAATCTGAACCTGCCCTGGCACAGCTTCTTACCATTTCCCCTTGTCCTATCTCCTGTCACATGGCTGAAGAGACCATCACCCACCTCTCTACAACCTCCTTTCAGAAGTTTTAAGGTTGCTTCAGAAATACTGACAAAACATGCCCCACCCCAAAAAAAACCCTAAAAACTATTGTCACTTCAGTTGGAGAAGCTGTCCTGTAACAGCTACCAGCGCTCTTGGGAGCTTGGCAGAATTTAAGAAGGTCATGTCCATTTGTCACTTAGGCAGCCTGAAGTCATAGTATACTGTAAAACATCTTGCAGCCTCCACCTTTCTCAGAACCTTCAGCAGCTCCTCTGTCTCCATTAGAGCACCCATCCATGAAACAGACCCACCTGAACTCTAACCTTGTCTCCCTGACTTCATGTCAAAAAAAATTGTCTGTGTATTGGAATGTCTTTAGATATCATATGGCTCACTTGCCAAAACAGATCAAAAATCAGACTCGATGTAGAGGACTTCACTCAATGTAAGGAAATACTCCTTCAGGAAGGCTCCATTTATCCTCCAGGTTTTTAATTATATTTTTTTCTTGATTGATGCCCAAAACTGCTATATGAGACTTCTCTCAAGTATTTGAGAGGGAATGTTTGGTGCCCTGTGAAATTCCTATAGGCAGAGACAGATGAACAGGCAGAAATGGTGGAAAAGGATTAAAAAACTTAGAGATAGTGTTGATAAGTACACATTGTTTGCACACTCTGAAGCAGCTTATTTCTGTTTCACCCGGTGTTTTAAGGTTGCTTCAGAAATACTGAAGTAAGATGTCTAGATATTTAGTACTGGTAGCTTTTATTAGTAATATTTTTACATTTTTGTTTACATCAAAGATTAACAAAGTATATTTTTAAGACTTGCCATAAACTGTTTTATGGTTTTAACTTCTGCACCTAGTTATAACTCTGACAACCAATTCATGGTAAACCTGAAAAAAGACCATTTTTTGCCATGGACATTTTACTTACTTGAGGTCGCTGCACCAAAATACACTTGAGTGAAACATTTTGGATGATGTAGCAAATAAATGTAAACACTATAATTACTGGATATTATGGTTCACCAACTATAGAAATTAAATACAAATACTTTGCTACATCCTAATAGAGAGAGAATTGATTTCACAAAGTTATATTACATCAATGCATCTCTGAATATGACAAGGAGCTGCAAAAAAGTTCAATATTTTATGACAGCTAAACAATTTTAAGACCTCCTGAAATAGTGATACTTTTACTTCTAAGCTTCACTGCAAAGACTTTCAGTCAGCTTGTAATTTTAAGTTTGCGTCAGCTTTTGGGAGTATAACGGCAATTAAGCCATTATCAGTGGCTCAACTTAGATGCTCAGATCAGAGAACAAGGCAGTTTCTTGTGGAATTCTATTGTTCTTCAGCTAACACAAAAACAACGTTAATGCACCCTTGACTGGGAAACTAGAAGCTTGTACTGAAAACAGCTGACAATGCAGCAGATGATAGCTTTATAGCCCTATGTGAAGCTAAAGCTTGACCAACTAGTGGGATTAGAATTATACAACATTTTGACTGTTGTCTTAGACTGTCAACTAAAATGGCTGAGTTTGCCCAGGTAGGTGATTTTATTAAAGAGAATTTTCCTTGCAGTTTGAGGGCAGAACTAAATGTCAACTCACCTAGAGGACTACAAGGAGAATTCACTTATCAACCTGTCAAAAATAACTGACAGAAATCCTTTCTGTTACTGAACACATCGGTTCAGGAGTTTGAAAGAGTTCACAGTGTGTGTGTGAAAATAGGTTGGATATATTGCTGTAAATTATGGAGTCAGTGAATTCAGTCACATGATTAAAGACTATTCAAATTAGAATGGATAAAATAACTGGGCCTGGATTTCTTGATAATTTTATTCTTAAACTGCCCTTTTTAAAAAATTCTACTTTTAATACTGATCACAGAATGTTGGAATTTATTGTATAATCATAACTTTGAAATAACATGAAGTAAAGCACAGTTTTGAGCCTGAAAAACCGGAGTACCGGGGCTGGAATAACTGTGGTGCAGGTTTGATGAGTCACTGAATCTGACTTTTTCTCTTAATTTCTTTATGTAGGATACATTCAATATGCCCTCATAATTTAAAATCTTCAGGTTTCTAATGGGATCGAGGCTCAATTGATAGTCAGTGGAGAAAGGAAAGACATTGTCAGACGACAAATGATTCCAGCTACCTTCAGGATCTTCCTTTATCTCTTCTGCTGCTGTGAAAACATGGTCAGAGAGCACACAGTCAAGTGACTTGGGCTAGACCTCTAGATTTTAAACAGCTTGGGTTAAATTACATGAATCTCATCATGAATATCATCATCTCATCTCAATGTTCATGTCATTTCTCTCAAAGTCCCCAAATACCATGTGAAATGCACTACACCATTCACAAAATTAAGTTTGATAAACCATTTCTCAGAGAGAATTAGAGGGAATAGGTTTTTATATGAGTACTAAAATGAGAAAAGTGTTAAACTGGAGCTGCATATTAAGCATATTTAAGAAGAAAATAACATGGAGATTCTCATTAGGAATGTGATTCACTAAGTATGTTTGCTTAAAAGTAATTTACATTATTGCAGATATCACATCTACTATTTTTTCCTTGTGCCAGATGTAATCTGTGAAACTGATAGGTGATCTATTTTCAGAGTAGATGTGAAGCTTTAAAAATCAATTTGTTCTCATTTTACAAAAAAAACCTAACCAAAAATAATTGGGATCAGATAGTTACTTAACAGTCCCCAAAATCTGTGCTTTGACTCAAATGTTGACTTGTGGAAAAAAATACAGGATGGCGGCTGAAGCCAAATAAAGTGCAATAAAGTGTTAAACAATAGACTATTGTTAAGGAAATATTAAATAACCATTTAAGAAAACACAGCAATCGGGTTGCAGAAATGCAACATTTTTAATTAATCCAAAAAATGAATGAAATTTTTTGTTGGTTTTACTTCATTTAGAGAGCATTATTAACATTTACATTTCAACAGGCTACTATAACCTCTTCCTTCCCCAACTCCTTGTCAGACTTTGAGATTAAACATATTAGCATACTCTATCTCTGGAAAGCAAAGCCAGCAGCTCTATTTTGCAATAATTTCTTACTCTTGTTGAATTGCTTATTCAAAATACTGCAACTGCTTCCTAAATTTCATGTGTTAGCTAGCTGAGCCTTACTGAGAGATAGGGGCAAATTCAATCAGAATTACAATTGTATAGCAGGCTTCCTTCATAGATTAAAATAAGGTCCCAGGTTTAAATTCTGCGAGGTCCAAGGGTCCATCACTTTCTGCAATAAGCATGTCAAGGCACTGACCCTGCATAATGATCTCTTTTGGAAATGTTGTTTCTTAGATACCTAAGCTCTGGTGATTTTCCAACAGCAGAGGCACTTCAGTCACAAGGTCACTTCAGAAAATCATACCTGTTGCCCTACATCAGGCACAATAGGTTGTTTCTGTGGTGCAGCTGTATCTGCTGTGAGTTAGGACTATATGTGACCTGTGTGATCTTCACCCATGATGGAGACTGGACAACTTCTGCTGAATGAGAGGGTGTTAATGAGGCTGGATGAGATGGTTAGCAAGTCTGGATGCTACTTAAGGTCCACGAGTAGGACCATTGGGTCAATTTGGAAAAATCCAGGGTGGCAGTTTGCATTCCTGCAGGGGTATGGAAGGAAGAGCTGAGGCTGTTCTCAAGGACAGCAACACAGGAGCATTGCTCCACATTGCTTAGGCCTACTGCTACTGAAATGAAGGTAAGACAATTTCTGAAAGCTGAGTCCACTGTAGGTTATCCTGTTACTGTGGTGCTTGCTTTGAGAGAGAGAATCAATGTTTCTTGTGGGTGCTAGGACAATCTGAAAAATGCAAAAAATATTTAATCTTCTGACAACAGACACTTATAGCCCTGGCTTCATAAAATACCTCCATAACAGCACAGCCTTATGAGAAATGCAGTCTTGTTTTCCATTATTTTGGTGGCATATATCAGAAAAATATTCTCTATGATCTACTGATACTTCTGGGGATGAAGAGCTCTAGGAAATTATTCTTCCAAGTGATGCTTTATATGGAAACATTTTAGTTCATCAGAAACTAGGCATGGGGATTTCCTTATTTCTGTAGCTATCTTTTTGTATTAATAATGTGGTCAGAGATTATGGCTTTACTAGTAAAAGGTGATGACCTGTAGAATAAGATTCAAGAACAGTCAGAGATGAGAACGTGATATCCACATTACACAGGTTTGGGGAGTTTTACATTGTGGTAACTGTAGTCTGAGCTCCTGCGCTGAAGCCCGTTCATGGTTGGGCTGCTGAGGTACACTGCCAGAATACATTTTCAAGTTTAATCAATACCAAAGAACTCAATTTCTGTTCTTTGAAATTACTGCACAAAAGCCAATGAAAATGTAGTAAACAGCACAAGTCTGGGAGATGGACACCTGTTCTGAACTAACACTAACAGAGATGCACCAATAAGTAACCTACTGATTTGCTACTCAGTGGAAGTCCTGGACTTATTTTTGGAACCAACTAAATTAAAAGAAAGCAATACGCTTTAACTTTTATCACCTTTTGCTTGGACTATAATTTCTGCATATGGACTTCTAAGTCAAAATCGTCTTGGGATGTAACTATTTCTAACCAGTTGGGTTACAGGTAACAAGCAATAAGCAGAATTGTGTTTAACTGGTCAAGAAAATAGTCTAAGCTTACGACATGCAAGGACTCACTTCTGAAATGGCAAAGGTTTGCTAAGTAGCATTCAAACACTTTTGAAAAGCTGCACTTTTATGCAGTACCATATACAACATGAACTAAATATCATTCTGACCTCAATTCCATTAAGCCAAGATCATTCTGTTACAATGCTGCTGACTTCAGCTGACTTACTGTGAGGGTGAATTTAGGCTGATAACTTTGACAAAATACAATGCTATCTAGAGGACTGCCAAAGACATTCATCTTTATTTCCAGAACTCAGGCTTAAAAATCCACTTACATTTAGTTTGTGAATTTCTGGTAGAACATGTAACTATTCGGTATTATATTATGAAATAGCAACATGCCCTGTGACTTACAGGGCCACACCTTAGCATAGGGTATTTATAGTATCAAAACCCACAGCAGAGCTAAGGTGATTTACTTATGCCTAAGAACTTGGAAGGTAGAAATATAACTAAGTTTTCAAAGTAATCTTCTTTATACTTTTCATTTCTATTTTCTGTGGACAGAATAGGGTCCTATTTTCATTTCTTTGGACAGTTGTAGCTCCTTGAGCTTCTGCTTCTGAAATACAAAACCTCTCCTAACTCCCATGGATATATACAGTGTCCTCAGAGTTCAGCACACCACCCTCCAAGCTCTTTGGAACATTTTTCCATCATTAAAAGTTGGGACAAAAACGTTATGAGAAAATAATGACAATAACTGTTGAGTGTTGGTATCTGTGAATATAACAAAAGCCTTTTAACAGATGATAGGCCAGTATGTCTCCCATAAATGGGCATTTTCTTTGTACATGCATCTTCTTTAATAATAATCTATATTATTAAAGGCAGATTCTGCTGACTGTAGGTTATATACATTTATAAATGATAGTAATCCCTGTTTAAGGACAATGGAGTCAAATTTCCAATGGAAGGATTTGACTCATTCCTGGTTAGGAGAAGAATGGAGTGAAAAACAGCATGCAGGTCTTTCTTCTTACTAGCCAAGTTGTGAGTGAATCCCTTTATTTTCCATTGTGCTTTTCTACTATTTCCAGCAAATCTGTACAGCTGATATTAGGATCCTTTCAGAAGTGCACTCCTGACAGCTGTGAACAGATAGCAATAGAACTTATGTTATTGTCATTTGTTCTGGCAGTACATGTAGGTATCTTCATAAAGCAGGATGACAGTTTGTTTACAGAAAAGCAAACTTGTGTTTGCATTTGATAGGCTGTGTTAAGAAGGCTGAAAGCTGTTTTAATCCATCTAAAATTCTTGGTGATAATGTCCCCTTAATACAAGACCAACCAACATTGTGTTTTGATATATATTTACATTAACATTGGTACTGTGCAGACTGAACATAAGTCAGTCTATCAATGTTAGGTACACTGATCTGTCATAGCACAAGAAACAGTAATGTGCAGAGAAAGAGCTATTTTGCTCATCCTCAAGGGGATGTTACAGACTTATGCCAATTATACCAGGTAAGAATCTCTTCCATGATCTATAGGTGTTGCAAAGATAAGAAAATCTTGTCCCTGGGCACAAAAGATAGCACAGGTATAGGAGTAACTTCCCTTTACCTCCAGCTGCAAGATGACGTTTGTTTCTGAAAGACTTTCAATAAAGAAGAAAATCCAAGAATGCATCTCTGTACTAATTTTATATCAGACCAGATCAGCTCTTTCTCCTTTAAAAACCAGGCTGATACCATCATTCCTTTCCTTTCCACAGCAAAACTTACCCTTTCCACAATAAAAATAGACCTGCATTTTGTACCATAAGAGTTATCCAGGTTTGATTTACCTCTTGTTATCAGTTGTACCGCATCTTCAGTGCGTGGCTATCAGCCCTGATGGAATGGCTTTTGACTGATACAGTTGACAGTCAATTAAGTGTGTGGTTGTTGAACTGAGAAAGATTTTTAAATGAAGGAGCCTGATGCTCATTTACACTGAAAATCTCTTGACCCTGTCCGAGTAACAAAAATTGTCTTTTCACACTCACCCTACACAACCAGGATGTTTAGTGTGACTCTAAATAGCGTATATGTTGTGTTTATATTTCCTCTAGGATGTGCTTTAAGATGGCCATCAGCCTGAATTCACCTCTACATCTTTGTCCCTCTCTGATTTGTACATGAAATCTTATTAAGTTACAGCAAATACATGTTGCAGGTATACTATTGTGCTGCTATTAAGCAGGAAATGGAACATAACTCACAGAAAATGCTGAAGGTCTTTGTGCCACAACACATAAGATTTCAACACATAAGATTTGTCCCTCTTAAGACTTTTTATAAATTGTGAAGTCCTGACATGCTAATTCAAGCATCACTTCCTCCACCCCCTCGGAAACTAGAGTGTCAGAGAAGTGAATCAGTTCACCCAAGAGGAGGCATCCATGGTCTTGACAACAGCATTCTGAAAATGATAAAGATACTTAATACGATTGCATTCACTGCTTTTTTAAAATTATTATCAGGGTTAATTTTCTCACTGAAGACCTATATATTTTCTAGTGCCTGATTAGAAATATTTCCTCAAATTAAAAAGATACCTCTGAGGTTCAATTTGACTTTTGGGTTTTGGGGGTTGGTTGTTTTTTGGGTTTTTTTCTTAAAATTACATCTATTTGTCAATAATTTGAAAACTATACCAAAAGAGAAAAATGAAAACATATAAACTATATCTAATATTTCTGATGGGAATTCTCAAAAGCAGAAACCTGTGTTAGTCTGCATTTTGCTGCATATTTCAGCTAAATCAATAGAAATCATCATCTTTATTCTTTTTTTTTTCCCCAGTGGGCAAAGCTCTGTGTTTATTTTATATGTAACTGTGACAAACAATAAAAATTGCATAGAAACATTTCATATTTTAATCTCTGTTCAGGTAACTTTCTGCCTATGTGCTATAGGAAAAGGGCAGCTTTCCATTTGTTCCAGTGGGTACTGCATGTGGCTCAAATACTCCAGGGTAAACTAGTGTCATGTCATGGAATTATTGTGGGGGACACAAGAAAGAAGGTCATGATGAAATCACCCTGCTATGAGATTTGAATGATGCCCTGAAGGGAAATGTTCTGTATTATCTAGCATATTTTGCAGTTGATGGTCTTGTGCAATGTAAGCATAAAATGGTTGCCCTTTCTATGTTTCGGTCTTGTTACAAGGATGCAAAAAAAGCTGCTCTCCTCCAAGGCTCAGAAGACTCACAGTGCAAGTACTTAAATAAAATACTCAGGAAGAAAATACTTGTTAGCCCAGTTATGAATTTCCACTCTGCAAGAAAATGACCTGAAACAAAATACAAAAATACAGTGGCTGAGTGTTATTTAAGCATATAGTTTTAGTCCATCTCGTGCATAGTTAAATTCCATTCTTCTTTAATGTTTCATCCAAAGGACACAAGGGTAGTGCTGGGATAATTCTGCAGCTTCACATCACCTGCTGACAAGTTTATAACACTAATTTCCAAAAGTCACATTGATAAAATACCACTTCCTCTTTCACTGCAGGCTCTGTTGCACTGTATTGAATGATGTATATAAAGGCTGAGGTCCATACAGGCCTGTGCTTATATAGGACAACTGTTGAAAAGCTTGGGAGGGACCCATAAGCTCTTTAAGATCTCTGAGAGGGAGCTGAGTGCCTGATATAAGGATCTGAAGTTTTACATGAGAATAAAGTAGGGTTATCTGAGATTTAGGTTGGGGAGAGGGGGGTGATCTAGGGAACAGCTGCCCGTGCAGCTTTTCACGCTGTTCAGGCATCTCCAAAAGTCATATTAAACAAGGTTGAGTAAGTCCTTGCTCTGCAGCCTGGCTGGGGAACTGGGCACTCCCTCCCCTGGTCAGGAGGCTCAGGGAGAATCTCAGACCACAGGGCCAGTGCAGAGTGAGTGTTCCACACCTCTGCGACTTCCTAAGGTGACTGGGATGTTAAAATGAAGTAAAACCCAGTTACTTTCATTGTTTTTGACCATACCTTTAAGTACTTCTCAATTTTTTAAAACAGTAAACTATGCAAGGTAATTATTATTCTCTGCATGAAGAGTGATTTTAGTCTACTGTGAATGTGCTGTTTTATAATTCACTATTTCATAATCTTTAACAGGAAGAGAATGGAAAGGAAATTAACTCGTGTCAGTCATGTTGTTTTCTTCTAAATCTCATACCTACACTGAGAGAGAAAACAGATTAGCTTTTCCAGTGCCTTGCATATTCTTTTTCATTTATTATCTTTTGGTTTTCTTCTTTAAAAAGTTGTGTCCATGAATGTGAAGGACAAATGCATTAAGCTGAGTGAGGCACAATTCAGAAAGACTCTTAACATGGAGAATTAGATTTTCTGCTGAACCATGACCGTAGCTTGTTGTCCTCATTCCTCTCCAGAGATTGGTATATTTTTACCATGAGGCCTAGACTGGTGTAAGCTGGGACTTTGCTTTAGCATGAGCAGGGTCACTGTGCTGATATCAGAGCATTTTCTGGGAGGGGAAGCAAAAACCCCGTGTAGGAGATTAGACCTAAATGCATGTTTTTTTCCCAGAAAACTGAAGAGGTGATCTTGTAGTGAAATATCTCTTCTTTCATTTACATGACCTCATCTCTTTTTCATCTTTGCCTCTTAGGATTCTCAGAACACTGCCTAATTCAATATAAAATATCTGGTAGACCCTCATACACAGCAAGAAGAGGTGGGTGCAGCTAATGAACATAATGCAGGCCAAAACTCAACTATGTATTATCATGGCTTACTGGGATTTGTAACATTTTGCATAAGCACTATAAAACCTAGCAATGGCTCAGGAGTTAAGGGAGCTGCTTAAAAAATCAGGGTCCTGGATTGGAACACTTTCTCTGCAGTAGATTGTTGGCATCATCTTAGACCTAAATTACTAACTGTAGACCTTAAGCTTCTACAAATTCAACAGGAAATTTTGCTTAGTTTCCATTTCACAAATGAAAAGAGAAATAGTAGGTTCATGATTCCTTCATGGGGATGCTAATTATATGAAAGATACAGTCTATCATTTCCATGAATGAAAATGACAATGAGAGCTGTGTAAGATTTGGTCCTTAGATTAGAGGAAATATTAACACTTCCTGGATGCATAAGGAAAGACATAATTGACATAGTACCTTAATTAACCAGGTAAAAGCTAATGATACCTTTGTGGTAATTAAAAGAATACCATCATCTTCTAAATAGTGATAAAAGCTACAGCCTCTGTCCTTGTCTGGCCATTCTGTTCTCAGCACAGTTCCCTGCTGGCTGCATGACCTATTTTATTTTTTTTTCCCTTCCATTCAAATTTTCATGCAAATCTTCTAGCCCATTTTCCACTGTATTTTGGTCTCTTGACATCCCCAGTTCTGTAACTCAGGGAAGGAATCCTACAGTTGCTGCAGTAATTCCACTGACAGCAATTGAAATTCACGTGCATCAAAGCCAGCCCTGATCTGTGCCTTTGCAGGCAGCGGCTGAGAGTTAAACTTGCTCCCTGCCACCGTGATGTTTCAGGGACGGCCCATCACATTTCAATTTTCCTTATTCATACTCACCCTGCTCTCTTAATATCTGGCTAAACCTTTAAAGCAACAAACTGCTACAGCAGATAGGGATGCTGTAGAGGTGAAAGTGATGGTGTTCTCTGATATTTACCACCTTTGGGAAATGTTGGGTCATTTTCTTTTCCAAGAGCTCTGAAGTTTAGTGAGATCTCTCTGGAAAATGAACTTAAGAGAGGGTGTGTTTGAAATGGATGTGGTAGGGACATTTAGGCAATGCTACCACCTACAAAAAACCTCAAGACTAAGCACAAAAAAGAAGGCAGGGCACCGTGACTGTCCAACAAATGAAGCTGGTCTGGCACAGCAGCTAATATTTCTACAACAGGAATGAAAGCTGACACAGTGTGCTGGCTCACAGCACGCACAATAATTTAATTCTAAATCTTTGTTTTCATCATTTCATTTTTTTTGAGCTTTCACTTTTAAAAGTAAATTTCTCCATTGTGGTTGTGCATTGGAAGGGTTTAAAAACATTGTAGAGAAGCTTTCAAGTGCTTTTGAACTATGCCATCTTTTGGAAGTGCACTTATTCAAGAAAGCACAAGAAATAGAGTAATATTTTAAAGTAAGAACAAAAAGTGAACTCAAGCTGGAAGGCCAGCAGAGTACCTGAGAGAGATGGGAGGGACAAAACCAAATGAGAGGGACAAATGTGGGGCAGTGGAATTACTATTCTCTCCACCCAGCTGACAAATTTTCCAAAAGATGCCTTAGGAAAGCCATATCTTTCCCACCATTTAATGTCAGACTGCCCAAAGACAGTTAGTCCAGAGCCTCAGAGGTGATATAGGCATTGGCCTTTGCTAAATTCCTCCTATAACTGGCCAGCATTGTGAGATATCTTCCAACATAAAGTCATTCTTGAAGGATGTTATCTCCTGAGCCATTTCTTAATGTCCTACAGCAGAAGGAGGGATCCAGCAGCTCACATACCATTTCTCAGCAAGACAAAGAGACTAGAAGTCAGACCAAGTGAGTTTAGATCTATGAGATCTCCTTCCTCCATTCCCAAGGGAATAGTCAAGAAATTAAGCCAATTTAGGATTCCTGTATGTGCACATATCCTTTTATCTGGTGTGCTTCAAATTTTACAAAAATTTTCAGCCTTTGCTTAACAGTGCTCCTGTGAAACATCAAATGTATTTGCTTAACTTGAAGGAAGCTGGTAGTGTAGTATTCATCTGGTTTGTATTTAAAGGCTAGTTTAAACCTTCTGGGGGTACTTTCGTCTCACCATTTATTCATATGTGAATAGTGAAGTTTAATAATTCATTTTGAGCTTCTTCTGCAAAGGTATTACCTCAGTTCAAGTTCTGTCTTGTTAATTACCTTCTAATTCTGCAAGTACTGAAATTCTGGTTGATGGTAATTCTCTTGATCCATGTGAAAGTAATAAGAGTGCTCTACCAGAAAAGTTTTCAGATGTGGACACATTGCTGGCCCGGGAGAGTCTGCATTTTGCAGATAATATTTTAACATATGATGGATCCTGTTTTGGAGCTAAAGTGCTGGGGGAAAACGCACTTATTAAAATGCTAACTGAGTGTCTCCTCTGAAGTAATGATAACATCATCAAATTTCAGAACCACCAGGGCAGCTAAAGCTAGAGAATTGATTGACTCTCTTGCAAAGTGGCTCTAATTCAACTAATTAGATGTTGAATGGATGTTAAAGTTCAGCCTGAGTGATTCATTGCTTTTACAGCAACTGTACCTTTCTCATTTAAAGTTTCTGAAAGTTAGAATACATTGTAGTCATAGGTAAAACATGAAATAGCTTTGAATTTGAATACCTATTTGTAAAATATTGCACCTGGCTTTTCTCAAGGAATATAAAGCCTGATCATGCCTGTTCCTCACAAAAATTCCCCTGAAATAAGCAAATATACCCAATTTCCCTAGACTTTCCAAGATACTGGGTAAGAGCTATAGGCTGCAAACTTGAAATGAGACCTTCAGACTGTGTGGTCCTAAGGATGTGTTAGCAAGCTTAGTCATGGCCACAAAAATCTTGGCATGTGTGCCACAGCGGATTCATTGCCCCAACTCTGCTCCCCTCCCCAAATTCAAGACATGCGGTCTTTAAGTCATGCATCATCAAAGCACCCCACCAAGCCCTCTTCCCTGTAGGGGAGAGGCCCTAATGCAAGGTGATACAGTGGTAGCTATCTCTAGCATTTTGCAGTGGTGGTTCAGGCTGGGAGGAGCTCAGCCCTCAGTCTGTGGCCTCACAGATTTCTTTGGAAGAAATTCTTTGTCAAGCAAGCCTTTCCCATGGACGCTTGTCCCTGTGCTGTACCGTTGCTTTGGTAGCACAGATGTTGGAGGGCTAAGGAGAAAAAAAACAAAATCAAACAAAACGGGCTCAGGGTACTGATCCAGATGGAAATTCACTGATTTTCTCTTACGAGATTATTTCCATTCCGCAATTCAGGTAATTGGGTGACTGCATGATTTGCTGTGTTGGCACCATGGAAGGGATGGTGTGGGGCTCCCTGGACTCCTGCAGCTGGCACGAGCAGGCTTGCCATGGACTGCTGCTACTCCACGCACCTAATGAGGCAGAACGCTGTCAGCCCTCCTTTTTTAATGGTTACTGAATTACACCTGGTACCAGAAGTAAAATGAACTATAAAAATATCCTGAGCGAAAAGAACAGCTAAAACACTCAGCAGAGCTTATACTCCATAAATGTGGTTTAATCAGAGCTTCATACTGTATCTATGAGCGGTGGCTGCCAGTGGAGTGGAAAAAAACTCAGAGGTGTCCTTATTCCCCACAATGGCCAGCTTAAGGACATAACAGTTTTCAATTAACTCTGGAAGAACAGGTGAACTATGAACCTGTAGCGTGGCAATCTGAGAAGCACAGCAGTGTCTGCAATTTGCGTGTGTACTTAGAATATATTATTAAGCAAAGTGCAAAATAAATTAAATACTGGAAGAGTTTAATTCTGCTGTCACAAGTAGACCTGCAATCTCATTGTTACGAGAAGGAGCAGTAAAAAAAAAAAAGACAAGAGAAGAGTGCTCCTATAATCTGTGTGGCAAAAAACCATGGGCACAGCACTGGGAGCCCTAGAGTTTAGTCAGTAACATCTCCTGAGCAAAGGAGTGCCTCTCTCCAGATGGACATGGAAGACATCAGACAGTGCCCTAACCCCACAGGTATGACAGGGTATGCAAAATGCCATGAAGGAAGACATGGTGGAGAAAATCATGTGGTGGTCAGTGCTGGAGCCTTCAGAAAGTAATGGCGGGAGAGGTATGTGCCAAGGCACTTGGACCACTTGGGAAGAGACACGAGTGAAAATGGAAGGCATTGCTTGGTATGTGTGTGCTCACCAGCAGTGTGCTCACAGTAGGCATTGAAGGACAGGAGCAAAGCTCTTAGCTCAGAGGAATTCATCCCCAGAGAATCAGCTGGCCTGATTATTGGCTTGAAAAGCAGTGGAACACAAACTGTTTTAAGATGGACAAAGGTGCATCAGCCAAGCAGCTGCTGGTGACAGTGAAAGTTACAGTAAGAAAAAAGTAGAGGCACTTGAAGGTAAAAGGGTAAAGCTGGAAGCGGCAGCAGGGATGTTGTTGCCTGTCTGTGGGTGTTTGACCTGTAAATGTGTGGTAAAGAGTATTGAAAAAATCTGTAGTGATATCAAGCTAAAACTCTGTCAGCAGCTGCTCTACTATAGACCATCTGATGTGAAAAGCAGGGGACCCATCCAAGTATGAAGTGTTCTAGGAAAAAGGAAATTCATCAGGGTGCAAAGTAACGCTGAGACCACACAGGTTCCAGTCACTCCTGTGGGGTGTATCACAGATGTTCGGGACGGGGCGGGGGGTGGGGGCATCAGTTCCCACAAACTGAGGATGTGGCCCTTTTTTCTCAAAAGGTAAAGTATCAGAACACCACAGAGGGAGTGGTTTAAGGTATTAATGCCACACAAACTGCTCTAGAGCACACTATTATTTTGTCCTTTTACTCTCATGAGCCACAGAAGAATATTTCATATTTCTATTATGGGTGACCAATTGTAAGGAACACGTTCTTGGCCAACAACCCTCACAGTGTCAGAAAGATTTTTGTTAGATTTTTGTTAATTATATAAAATCTACTACCCTTTCCACACAGTCTGTTTGCTTTCTCAAATATCCAGCCATATGTTTAGCTGCCTTGATTCTTTTTTTTTTAAGTGCAAATTAAGACCAAAGGCCAATTATTCTTGATCCACCTCATTCATAAATGTAAGTGATGAACAAAAGGAAGGAAAGAAGCATCAATGCAATACTTTGTTTTGCTGAACTTTTGTTCTCTCTCTCTTACCTCTTTGGATAACTGGCTTTCAGTAGTTGATTTGTGAGCCTCTCCTCCATGAATGGGTTTTAAAATATAAATTTAAAGTTACTGGGTAAGATTTGTACTGCTGAGTTATATGAAAAAAAAAATTGCTTTTAATGGTACTGCAGTAAATACAAGTATGAAGATATTTCTATGCAAATATTTATACAGTTGATACTATGCTCAGTTCGTTTAGTCATATGTGGAAACTCTCATTCAAATATTTTCAATTAGTAATCTCAAAAAGAGTTAAGTTATGCTAAGCAGGGCCGAATCCAACAGCCTCCTGGCAGAGAGGAGGCTGCTGCAGCTCAGTGCTCCACGTGCAGCCAGTAGCAAGATGGACCACGTATCTGAAGCAGGCATGGGCACTGCAACGCGAGCGTGCATCACATCTGCAAGGGGTCAGCACAGAGGGACACTCCAAGCAGTCATGTGAACCCAAACAGTCCCAGTACCCTCAGCTCCCTGCCCTCTTTGGCAGTTGAGGATGCAGCTCTGTTTGTGGGGATTTATGCATATACATGCGATGTGGGTTGCTCCAACAGCTGTTTTCCAGGTCTTAAGCCATATTTCCCCTTGACAGAAATATCACTTTGGTGCCTTATAAGAAATGTGAGGAGGCATAAACATAGATATTTGGGGTGGGATCTGGCACTAAATTAAAGAGGACTGGACAATAACGGGGGTAAGCATACAGATTATAATGAAAAAGAGGAAAGAACAAGGACAAAGGACATGCTAAAGGCTACATTGAAAAAACCAATAAATGCTTTCCCTTGGCAAAAGGTATCAGTCATTTACTGATGCAAAGCTGACCATTTTTTCCTTACATATTTGATGTCTTCATTACTATTATTACAGAAAATTCTCCATGTCAGCAAAAAATAATTACACAGTGGTTTCAGAAAGGAATAAATTCCACTCTGTTTTAAGCTTTCTGCCTGTGTCACCATCTGTATTTCTAATCGAGGCCTCTGTCACACACTTCTTCGCGTTTTGTGCCATGACAGATTGAGAAATCTGAAAGAAACGGTCAGACCCACAGCTGCAATTTAAAACACCAGTGTGTGCTTGGGAGCACTGGTTCTTTGCCATTGTTCAAGTGGCAGGTCTCAGGGTCCTGAAAAATGAAGTGGGCTTGAAAATATATATTTTTAAATAATCTCTATAGGGTTCTCTCAGTTACAAGCCACTAAAACTGAGATAGGCAAGGTTGCCAGAGAGGTTGTGGAGTCTCCCTCTCTGGAGATATTCAAAACCCGCCAGGATGTGATCCTGTACAACCTGCTCGAGGTGATCCTGCTTTAGCAGGGGGTTGGACTAGGTTCTGTGATTCTGTGTGGTTCTGTACAGCCAGGGAGCCTGGATGAGCTTTGTTGTCCTCTTCTTTTGTCCTTTCTCTCTCTGCCTCCTGCGTTGTTTAACTGTGTTTCTTAGCTTTGTCCATAGGTGGGGAAACTGAGCAGAATAGCAATCACTATTCACACAAGCCTAAATATGGCTAGTGAAAATTGTTAGTTGACAACATGCAAAGCAACGTTTCTGAGTAGTAGGAAAACAAAAGGTAGTTGTGCTGTAAACACTTTGGTTTTGTTGGAGGCTGAGGGTTGGTACATTTTCAAGTTGCCATTTTGCCTGACCAAAGTTTTCTAATCCTCACTCTATGGTCAGAAAGACACATACATCTCTCTGGAGGGTTATGCCTTCCCCAAAGTGGACACCATGCAAGGATGGAACAGGAGCCAAGCCGAACAAACCTGATAGTGTGCCACTGGTTCATACAACATATTACATCTCTGACAGGAGTCTCTATGGTGCTGTGCAAACATATATCAGCGAGATGACTCTTGCAGCATCACTTTCAAAACAAACTGTAGGAGGAGGTCTCATGTTTCTTGAAATGGGCATCTTTCACATTCCTCACTGGTGGCTTTCTCATCTGGAAGCACAAGACACAGCTAACCTTGTCCTCTCAGGTGTGGTATGCAGTGAAATTTTCTTGGTAAAAGCTTAGGACTTCCCTGGATAATGATTTACCTAAAATTGAATTTGCCTTTCATCTAATTGTTTTCATAGTCACCCTGCAAAGGATGTTTGTACGTGTTTTGACTGCCACCTTTGGAAAGAATTAATCTTTGCTTTCCTTCCTGGCCTGGCACAAAGACATCTTACGGTGGCATTGCCCCAGGAATGAGCATGAGGAAGAAAGTGTGTTTCCAAGAGGAAGACACATCAAAGATAATCAACCCTTTGGAAGCAAACTGTTGGCCTTGCAGCATCCCACACCAACCCCGCTCTCATGTCCTGAAATAGCTGTGCCTGCATGGCTGCCACAATTTGCTCCCTCCTCATCTCTCAGACAAATAAACAAAGGGAGGGCATTGGTGTGGTGGTTTAGCCCTGGCTGGAGGCCAGATGCCCACAAAAACCAGTCTTTTACTCCCCTTTCCAGGTGGACAGGGGAGAAAAGATATATTAAGAGGCTTAGGAGTCAAGATAAGGACAAGGAGAGATCATTTTATCAGCGACGATATGGGCGAAACAGACTCAACACAGTGCAGGAAAGAACTATTCTAATTTATTACACTACACTAGAAAGAACAGTGAAGAACCGGAGTCAGGAGTGCAATCAAATCTTAAAACAAATGCAACCAGATCTTAAAAACACGTTCCCCCCACCACTCCTTTCTTAGCAGACTTTAGTCAGAATCTTGCTCCCTTCTTCCCCCCCGCTCGCAGTACAGGGGGGGCAGGGACTGGGGAACGATGGGGTTCTCAGTAGCACCTTCCCCCCACCCCTCCATTCTAA